>CAEGAF010006295.1:0-14307 GCA_903067075.1 Micropoecilia bifurca
AGACATGAAACAATTTTGTAAAAGTCATTGTATTTGTTGTGGTAATTTTAAAATCCCGTCTTGTAGTTTGCTAAATTTCTACATAAATCTTTTATCGATGATGTAGATGTAACATTATTGGGTAACCAATTAATAAATTTAAAGCTAGCTATGTTTTTTTTATCATTATTATTGAAATTAAACCAGACAAAACAGTTACTGTTTTTGATAAACTAGGATTACCAAAATTATTTTTACGTGGTAAACTTTGGAGAAAAAAAAGGATCTATGATCTTTTGACAGTATTGCCTTTTAAATGTATGCCTTGTGTCATACATTACTGGCTATGTTTCTACCAGCAGTTTGTTGGAAATTTAGGCCATTACCTTTTCTAACTAAATATATTTTTAAAATGTAATCTATTATTAAAATTTTAAGACAGGTCACTATTGAGTATGTTTGAACTGCAGTCAGCGACAGCTATGACACTTAGTAATATTTGGGAATTTGTTTTATTGGACCAAAATTCCCAACTTTGTGGGTTGTAATTCATCTTTGGGACGCTCCTCACATGTAGGCAAAGACATAAAACAAGTTATAATCATTTCCTCACAACCAAGCGCTCTGCATAGTTCCAGCATAAGGCAGACCCAGAAAAAAAACTCAGCCAGGACCGTATCGTCGCTCTCTCATTTGCAGACTTTGACGGACAATGATGCATGTCTTTTGGATCACTATGCACCTCCACCAAGGGAACCTGTAAGAGCATAAATATTTGATGAGGTGAAAAAGATACAATGAGGAATCCCGGTGACTCTCCATGTTGGTTTCAGCGCTCCTGGTCCCTTTGGGGAAAGGGTCACAGTAAATCAATATGAGGTTCTACTGAGTCATCATCCGTATCCTTTAATGACCCATTCAGGGAACTACGGCTGCCACAGCAGTAAATGCTTTAGTTGCTTTGAGACTGTTAAATTCTCTTGATAAAACAATTTTAAAACCCCAAAATACATTTTTATTTTTAAGGAATATACCGCGCTCCTTATTTCTTCCTCTTTGAATTTGTTTCCTGTCAGCAGTTCCACTTATCCTTGTGCCTTTCTCCATTCGTTGACATGAACTCATATCAATCGTATAGCCCTTATCTCATTCATGGTGTTGCCCCTAATTGTGTTTATAGCTTATTCCCCCTGCACCCCGGCCCACACATACACTGATTGTGTTGCACAATGACTTTGTGTTCAGAATTGGCATTTGACAGACAAGAAAACCTTAAACCTCTCTGATCTTAGTGACTTTCTTCACTACTTAAGAAAAAAAGCAAGTCATGTTGATATTGATCATCCTTTTCACTGTAGGTGGCCTGGTATGGTGAGTAAAGAAGTTGAGCATTTCTAGCAGAACAATGTCACAGCATCCCAAAGGTTGAATATGTATATATGCACAATGAGAGAACTAAAACAAGCAAACCAAAAACCCATTGTGAAATTCACTGTAAGTTATTATAGGTTATGGCTGCCATCATGTCGTTATTAAAATACAATTATGTTGTACTATAGATCTCAGTTGAGAATTTTTTGTCATGAATTATGATGAGAAGCGTAACACCGTTCATAGTGAATCACATTGATAAAAACGCATGTAAAAGGCTAATGTAACAGAATTAATGAACAAACCGACATGCTTGACTGATTCTGGAGAATTAGACAATGGCTTCAACAATATGCCAGGTTGTAACATACAATAGGATTGCATTTCTTTTAACAGATTTCGGGGGGAACCACATCTGCTTGTAAATTGTTTTACAGTGAAGTGATAATACCACTGGGTTGGCCAAAGAACAACATCTTTGTTTGGGTTTACAATTCACCATTTCAGGATTCTGACCACATTGTGGAAGGAATATTTTCGATAATTTCAGTGTAATTACACTGTGAGAGCGCTTGGCTCCAGACAATGCAGGCTATGAGTAACATGCATCACTGGATTACCTTGCAAAATTATTAATTCTGCTTAGAGATTACAATGTTATGATGGTAATTTGAAAGAAATATTCAAAGATGATTATCCTTTCCAGTTTTGCCCTCCAGCTTCTCTGCTTTCGGTTCTGTAAGTTGGCAAGAATTTAAAACGGCGTAATTCTGAAAGTTGTCTAAACCTTTTGCTACAACGTCCGTTGCTGTGTTCTTTTCAAAACGCAATCATGATCTAAAACACGTCGGCCCAGACAGGAGTTTATCCAGTGCATCTTTCCCACATCCAAGCCATCATGAGATTTTATTTCTTCCCCCTAACATTCCTACTTTCCCCTTCTCATCCGTCTCCGTCAGGACAAGTCCAACCCCGAGGACCAAAGCTCCTGGGACAGCTTCAAGACCATGACCCCCGAGCTGTCTATCGTGCCTGGGGAGCAGAAAGACCGTCTGGAATTGCACAATAAGAACTGGGACTCGTCCTCAGCGAACACACCGGACTCGTCGGAGGGAGACTTCCAGACTGAAGTGTGAAGACGAACACGCGAGACGTTCATGCTCACCTTAATCACAGACCTGAGATAATGTTGAGATACAGACACGCATACACACACGCAGACACAGGACTCCCGAAAAGATTCACATAGGTACGATCTTCTGCAAAGGATCTCAGACATTCTGCTCCCTGCCTCATGCAATGTGCTTTGTTGGATCCCATACTGAATTTGTTTACAGCTGAAGAGGACGTATATTCAAAAGGAAGACTGTTCTTCGCTCTATTTTCGCAAAGACTATCGGTGGGGGTGGGGAAGGGGTGGGGGTGGGGGGGACAGAACCGGGGCTGGGAAGATCTGTGACTAAAGACGATTTTTAAAAGAACTCAAAAAGGATGAAAAACGTAATTTCTGAGAAAAAAAAAAAGGTCTTGATTTTATTCTGAAGATAAAAGAAAATGTCTTACAAGTGTTTGATGACTTAGGGAAGGTGGTTTGGGGTGGGAGAGAAAAATAAGAATATTTCTGCACTCCTATTCTTTTTTTTATATATATATATAAATATATATATTGCAAGGGGGAATATTTCACCTTAGTCCCTCCCCCCAAGGCAATCTACTTTTATTATTTTTTTCTTTTTTCTTATTCTTTCAAATGGAAGATGAAAGTATTCAGTCACTCTGTCTATCCTATGTGTTTGCTTTCTTTTTGTCACAGCAAGAGTGGATAGGGAATGAGGGGGCAGAGATGGAGCTGCTCACTGATTATGTGCCATTCTCTTTACATGTCTTCAGGTTCTGGTTCTTCTAGACTCACCTTTTTTTCCCCCCCTCCCGTCACGTCCTCTTCCTTAACGTTCCGATTTTGCGTCTTTTCTACTGTTAGCCCAACGAAAAGGTAATTCCCCTTTGTCCGGGCACGAAAAAACAAAACAAAACAAAAACAAAAAAATCTGAAACAAATGACAACCAGTTGATTTTTAGTTTCATGTTTTATTGTTCTATTCTTCATCTGCTCAAAAGAACTCATTTATTTTCACTCATGTGTGCTTGAGCTGCTTAGTACTTTTTTTTGGTTGTGTTTTTTTTTTGGTTTCCATGTATAAAGTGATTCAAAGGTCACATAAAACTTTAAATGCCTTCTTACGACAGAGCACATGAATATGAGATTGCATTTCAAGAGTGTCTGGAAAAGACCAAAAAAAAGGTAAAAAAAGGACACAGTGGTCTTAAAGATTGTAGCATCTTCTTTGTTCTCTCCAGTTTAAAGGTTGCATGGTTTGATGGGTTGTGAGTGGCTCTCGGTCAGTTGCCCCTATGCCAGTTTGTACCCCCATCCCGAACCAATGCATTTCTATCGTATCCGTTTCTATTTCCATTTGCGCAACCATTTCTTACCAATGTTTTCTGCCATGGCATTTATTTATTTTATTTTTGTAGTTAAGTATTTTCATTAATTTTGTAAACAAATTTTAATCCAATCAAAAAAAAATACACCCACTATAATGTTATCTAATTTTATATTGTCTACAAAATTATTATATTGTATTTCCATAAAAAAAAGAAAAATCCATAATTAATGTTTTTCTGACCTTTGTCAGGTTTTGGACAGTTGATTCCAAAAATGACAGCTTTAAAGTTTAAGCAAAATTAACTCTTAACTTGCCTGGAGCTGGTCGTCATTAGTTACCAGAGTCACTGCGCCACGTTTCCGTATGGTGGCCAATTCATAGATTACAGATAGTTTCTACAGATAGTTTGTAGAGAAATCCTTGGTTGTCATAGCAGAGACAACACACCTGAACGGACGCATGGTTGTTCTAACAACTGTCGCCATACAAAGTAAAATGTTCTACCTGAAAGACTCGGGTTAACTGCAGAGGTACTAAATGGCAAAGGGTCAAATTGACCAGCAACTGTCACGAGTCACTGTGATGCCAGATTACAAATTTGCCATGGGTAAGACTTTAGCTAACGTGGCTACCGTTTAGGTAGAATCCCTCTTGCAAAGCTACAAACGCATATTTGCTTCCTTATAGATTTTACTCCTTTTATTTGCTTTTTTTTTGTCACACTTAAACGTTTCAAATTCATGCAACAGGTTTTAAAATTTAAAGATTCTGACATTTGACAAAATGCTGTTCTCAGAGTATCCAGTCCGAATGGGACCCATGATAGCTAAAGTCCAATACGTGGTCCTTTTTTTCTTTATTTTTTTTTCTTTACAAGATATTAAGAAAATTTCGCTAGCTTCGTCAGTTGAAAGTGAGTGAGACAATTAGGAAAACAAAAGCACGGACAAAACGGTCCAAAAGATTGTAGCATCCTCTTTGTTCCGTCTCTCGGTTTGAAGGTTGCCTGGTCGCTGCAACGCCAGAAACAAGGACAAAAAGCTGAGTGATGGGGTCCCACGTTGACTAAACACACATTAGCAGCCATTATTCTATTTCCAAGTTCTAGTAATAATTTGATAAACAAGAAATTGCCTTTTGCTGAAGAGCCTGAAAACCCCCTAGCTTTTGCTTTAGCGTCCTATCTCTACCTCTTTCATATTGCCTGCTCCGAACTCAGAAGCATGAAATCTTAATGCTACAAGCAGCAAGGCCAAATGTATAATTCCTCGTTTCCATGGATCCCAAACTGTGTGTTTATGTCTCTGGGCCTGCTAGCACAGCCACTGCAAAAAAAAAAAAAAAAAAAGAGAGCACAAAATAGACACTTCAGAACGAAGGGGAGCTAAAAATTACGATTCCGTTAAACACCCTCGCTGCAGTTGTTACAACAGGCGACAGCAGTTTCCAGTTATTGCTACATTAGTTTGTGAGAGAAAGTGTCCGAGTCGAGGGTGATAATTCCTCAGCGGCAGTTGTTGTTGATGTAAAAGTTTGGAGGAAGAACTGATTTATAATTTATAAAAAGGCTTGAAGAAAGTGTGAGGGGGGGGAGCAGATTCCAAGATGGATTCCAAAAATAACACTGTTAAAAAGAGGCTTGAAACGGGCAGAGATGAAGACGAAGGGGAGTGCTCAAAACAGTAATTATCCGGGGATGACGATTTGTCCTGACATTTTCCAATGCAGCCCTCGAACCATCTGTTTAAGGTTCCCTAATGTGGCGGTAGAGCAGCGCGGCGCAGATGGCGAGACAAGAGCGGCGCCCTTCTAACCTTTTCGAGCTAATCAGCTGATAGGCAAACCTACAGCTCCACCTCTCAGAGGAGGGAGGCTTGGTTTGATCCCAGGTTGCCAAGGTAAGGGCACATTCACCTGACCTCCTGCCAGGCTCAGGTACCAGATCCACCGAACAAAGCGGCCGCACCCGGTAGCTGTTACTCCTCGGCATTTCTCCATTTTTCTTCCATCTCTCAAACTGATCGAATAAAAAAAAAAGAAAGAAAGTGGTGAGGGGAATATAAAGTCTTGTTCCCATGGTAATGCGATTTATAGGAAGGAAGACACAATCAGGTTTGCTTTACACAGTATAAATGATTTCCTTTCCATCAGTCATATCTTTCGTCTTGTGGTATATGGAGAACTCTGGGCTCAATGACGGCTGGTGTTAAGATTTTATGGTTCAGAAGAGTAAAACGAGCTATTGCTTGACCAATTGAAAAGTCTGTCATGCATTCTTCTATTAATCTTTTTTTTAATTAAAAAAATGTGCAGTAATGTTTATTATAACACTAGGAGGACACTGTAAACCTTTAGAGCCACTTTCCTTTTTCTCTAAAAAGCTTCTTTTTTTCCCAACTCAACTGTCTTTGGGGAACGAGACGGACGAGAAGGCAGATTTTTCAAACTGAAATCCAAGTAGTTTAATTCAAAAACCTTCACAGCTCACCTTTCTACCCGTCATACCTGCGAGCCTTTGATGCTTCTCGAAACATCCGACATTCCAGCTGATTTTATTACTGACAAACCCTCACTTTCTCCTTCATTTTTGTTCTTTTTATACATAAGATTGTACAAAGTAGTCCTCTAATGTTTTCATAGTGTCTTTTTATATGAAAATAAATTTTCAAACTGATTACGGGTGTTTCGCATGTGCTGCTTCAAGGGCATCTGGTGAGAAATACTCTCTCTCTCTCTTTCTCTCTCTCTCGATTTCAAAAGTGTTCGCAATACCCATGTTTTCGTAATATCACTCAGGGAGTCTGGCATGACAAACGCTGTTACCCAGAGGCACTGAGGCCTAACCGTAACCAATCAGAGCACCCGCTGGTCTGTCTAAAAATGTTAGAGTAACAGCTCTGTGGGTTTGAAGTTCTGTTGCTGTGAAATAACCAAACGCGGGCAAATGTCAAGTCCGACTGGATATTGTGTGAAAAACGTATAAACATTGAGCAGTGTTTATGCTAACGCCTAATATCGTAAGGTGGACTCTTATGTTTTTATTACTTTTTTTTATTACATTAAGCAGGAGAAAATAAGCGGGTCCTGTCTTAGACCGGCTCTATTCGTCCACCGAGCGGACAAGAGAGGACCCGACGCTGCATATTCCTCAGACTCCCTTATATTAACCCTCAAAGGGACTTGTGGGTAATTAAGTGTGGCCGAGTCTGCCTGTGGACCGGCTATCAGTCACCCTGGAGAAAGGCCACCAAGTGGAGCCTCCTCTAAGGAGTAAGAGGGGATGAAGGTGGGATCAGCAGAGATGGAAAACGTAGCCCCGAGGATAAAATGCTGAAAGACAAAGTAAAAACACAAAGGGCCTTTTATAATTACCCCTGGCAGAGTGATTTTCAGTGATAAAAGTGCATTCGAGTTTGTTTTTTTTTCCCCTACTGGTTTCAGAGTAATTAAGTCGAAGTACTTGTGGAACTTGAAGAATGATCATGCTGACAAACGGTGCATAAAAACATAAAACAAAGTGAAAAAGGGACAGCTGAGGGGGAGATTTTACCGATTTCAACCCATTTGAGGGAACGTCCTCTACAAATGTCCTGCCAAGGATTTCTTTTGGGTTTACATTTACAAGATGAACTCGACCCATTATTGCATCTGACTGACCCTGTTGGGAGGCTGCATGTGTAAAGTGCTTTAGTGCCCCAATGAGCAATTCTGGAAAGTTTATTATAGCTGAGGCAAGCAAAAAAAAAAAAAAAAAAGAAAAAGGCAATGCAAAGAATTCTGGTTTGGGTGGTGATGCAGCAAGACACATTGGGTTTTCATCTCAGGTGAAACCTGCAATCCACAGTCTTTTCATGCGTTTCTGCTGCAGTCTATGTAAAACGGTTAGTGACACGGTTGTAAAAGTACCCTGCTCAACTTAAACAGCAAAAAAAAAACTCTTAAATAGCACAAGCAAACAGTTGATGGATCACAGAGCTCTCCACAGTATGGTGAAGATCATGTTTTATTGTGGATATAATCTCAGGCTATTTTTTTTTAATCCTTAGCATTATTTTCAGTATATTTATGTAATTACCATGCCAACCAACACTAAATGAATGCCAGCTGGCTGTTTTGGATGTGAAGGTTCTTTCATGTCTTGAAACTATATTTGTCACTTTTGATGCACTCTCATTTGGATCAAAGACACAGTATTCAAATTGTTCTGTACATCATTTCGGCTTTGATTTCACCGTTTCATCGTTTTGTTGTTTATATATTTTTTTCTATCTATGAATGAATTTTAAGTTCCCCTAGTGGACAAACAATTACAAGCTACAAATTAGAAAGTAGGTCAAGATATCAAGATCAACTGAAGACTCAAGCATCCTGCATAATGGGGTGAGTAAAAGCTCATAAGGGTTCCATGTCATTGTTGGATCTCTGTGTAGGAGTTGTGTGCTGCATATACGGTAGCAGTGGCAGACATGTTCAGCATAATATGAGGACTGTGTTGTTCACACAGCTGATTTAACTTGACGCTGACAAAAAAATATAATGGTCTGAACTACATGATCAGATTGATGAATGTTGCAAAATGTAAAGAAATTCAACGCAGGAATTAAAGTTTACCGGGCAGCAAATCTTCTAAACAAAAGACAGAGATGGCATAGTGTGGCAAGAATAAAAGCTTTTAGGCAACAAACATTTCAGGTGGATTTTGGCACAAAGCAAAAGATGAAGTTGTGGACAGACCCCAACTTCATCTATGAAGAATCCATGGATTCTGTGGATGCTTTTAGAGTACATAGCATAAATATCACTGATTTTTGGGAAAATCCCAGTATAAAATGAAAATGCGTTATGTACTGATTCAGCTTTTTTACCAAGAACTCGGAGATCAGATATAGTTTTAGAAGTTTTATTTTTGTTAGAAATAAGTTAGTTTGGGATGTTCGGATGTCTGGGAAAGGAGGAAAATGGCTTAGAAATAAAACTTCATAGGTGGCAATAATTCTTGTAAATATATACTGTTAACCTATCTTGCTTTTTTGGCGTTTTTTTTTTTTAGGTGAACGTTGCTCTGAGGGGAAAACAGTTTGGACCAGCACAGGGCTGAGGTGTTGGCCATGATCCAGACGGTGAAGATTCCAGTTGGTCAGTTGGACAGGAGAGAGCCTGAGGGCTTAAGGTTGATGGAGTTGTGTTTGACAACTCTGGAAACAGATAAGGATCCAGGAGGACCTTATAGTAGGTAAGAGATGGGCTCAAAGAAGCAAGGGAGGAAGGAAAGAAGGAAGGAGTCTGTTCAGTAGGAGCCAAAAGGACAAAAACATGAATAAAAAAAAAAAAAACTGAGAAAAGATCTAATGACTGGCTTAACTGGTGGCTGACCATCAGGCACCGAATCATTGTCAGAGTTCCAAAAATATGAATAAGCAGATGAGATGATGGCAGTCAGGGGTCATGACCACCAGTTATTCGTCCATCAGATTCTGGAGTAAGGACACAAACACGTAGCACAAATGTGCTCCACCCAACCCAGCAAGGTCAAATCAACACAGAAACAGGTGAGTCAGACTTGAAATCTAACTTTTTCCATTACCATCTCAAGCTGTAGATCTAAATCCTTTAAAACAAGACTATGTGATGTCCTGCTGTCTAAAAGGGGGCATACAGAGTGCAAACAGCAGATAAGGTAATCATTTCTGCACTGGTAATTCTTTATAAGAAAAAAAATTATCTGTTTGCTTTAACTGAAAAAATGTGTGGAAAAAAGTAACATTTTTAGGGAGGCATAAAACTATTTTAAGATACATTTCTTTTAAGGGTTTTTCACGCCTTTTCCAGGAATATTACTAAATACAGAGTGGGCTCTGTGTACCTGTAGCACAAGATTTCTGACCGCTCCGTAGGGAGACCCAAGCTCTCAAGCTTTTGCTGTTAACATATTGCGCCACTGCCATGTCCAGAGAGACAGAGATCCTTAAAGTTAATTAGGCCCGTATAACTAAGTTTTGATAACTTGATGCTGTCCCAATTGCAATTCCCCAGACAAGCCCTAGTGACTCCAGTGTGATGTTGGCTGCTCAAGAAGTTCTGTGAGTTCTTTTTTGGCTCATCAAACATCTAAAGTACTCATGGAGTCTGGATCATTCGCAGAGACTTCATAAAGCTGCCAGGGAACCATTTGAGACGTTAATTCAGCAGACAACCATGGCGGGGGTGTTATGATTTTGACACTTTCTTTATTAACCCAACTTAACCCTTGGAGGTTTAGAACAACCAGCCAACTAGAGCTAAAAATATAATAAAAAATTTGCCAAAGATCCTTCTTGCCTCTACCAGAATTAAGGATAATTGTAAAAGTTGTAGAAAAACTTTTGTATTTTGTATTTAATCTATGCCCATTTCCTGATCCAGAGCTTCAAATGTTTTATATTTCCAAAGGTAAACTGTTTGTGTTGAGGACTGAGCAGAGCAGCGATATGTCAAATTCATACAGGCTTTTTAAAGCATGTTTAGAAATGGTCAGATTAAAGTTATTACAGAATACTGATCAAGAACACAAATTGGAGGCAATAAAGTCCATGCACAACCAAAAGTTACAACGTTTTAGTATGTAACAGTAGCACACACTCACCTTCATAGAGTTATTTTTCAATTTTGCTTCTAAAGAACAGTGTGACATGGTATTAGCAATAGCACACAGTAGGGAGTTTTGCAATCTCATAT
This sequence comes from Micropoecilia bifurca, assembly GCA_903067075.1. Classification (NCBI taxonomy): domain Eukaryota; kingdom Metazoa; phylum Chordata; class Actinopteri; order Cyprinodontiformes; family Poeciliidae; genus Micropoecilia; species Micropoecilia bifurca. Next base: position 10,512 of record CAEGAF010006295.1, read on the forward strand.
ACTGAAGGGTAGACTGACCCTGCTCAAGAAAATTAAGCTTTTGACTTTTTAAACAGTTTGTCTTCTCACAACCTCATTTCAGAGTTTTCTGTGATCAACACAAATTAGTTCACAATTGTTGTTAACAGATGTCTTTTTAAAAAACGTAGTGTGGAATTCCTTCCATCTCCATCCCTAAGTCAATATTCTGTACAGGCATTTTTAGGCATGTTAAAACAGTACTGAGGTGTCAAATGAGAGACTATATATATACCATTCTGTCAAATTTTAATTGGAGTTTGATGGATTAATTGATATTAATTGATACCTATGAAGGAAACAACAGTTTAATTGTTTTTACTATAAATATTTAGCTTACGCTGCGTTATTTGGTTGCTGTGACCTCCTGGCCTCCCTCGGTGACCATCTGCTCACCGTTAAATCCTCCCGAACTCTTTGAATTAACAATTAGAAACAGAATCATTTACATGTACGTGAATAAATATACTATATTCTAAACCATGTTGAAATAGAATAGGAATTTTGTAACTATCAGGTTTTAAACAGATTTTCTTCTTGATACACTGTGTAGGAATTAAAATAATATTTATTTTGTTTCTTGAGATGCATTTGTCTGTAAAATGAGTAAAAATATCACTAACAGGGTCATTAAAAATTATTTTTTATTTATTTTTGTCAGATGGTGATGACAACGTTGTAGGTCAGGTAGATTAAAAATGTAATTAAAAAAAAATGTTGCCACTGAGAGCATCTTTACATTTCCAAAACATTTGTATACATAGATTTGAGAAATAACAAAACAAAATTATGGGAAAATTAAAACCCATTTTGTCCCTATTTTCAAGAATCACTGGATTAAGTGATGCTGTTACGGAGTGAAGCTTCTTCAAACAAGACGGAGGCTTGTATGTCGTTTACTGAACCTTTCCCTTCAGTATTTATTGAAGAGAAAAACAGCGACAGCAACAGCTGTTTGTAACCAATAACAACCACAATCACAGATAGTGACAAAACAGAACCAGATCCTGTTAAGCATTCTTCAAAATAAAAGACTTCCTGCTTTCAAATAAATCATGTCTCTCACTTAAATATATTTCAGTTCACCTTTGTAATTATATACTATCATGTTAAATTCAATTAACAATAATCATCATGTAAATTATGCTTAACATATAATTGTAAATCAGTCACTTATCATGTAAATATATTGAACAACATATAAGTATAAAAAAGTCACAACAGATGCAGTTAAAAGGGTTAATAGCTTGAGTCATGCAGAACTGCTCTGATCATTTCCATATCAACAATCAGAAGCAAGACTTCCCCCTGCAAGAGTTCCCCCTGAACTACAGTGACTCATTGTCACTGTTTTTAGGTACTGGATATTTAATCCAAGTTGGAGTGAAGAAAACTTGTAAAAAACTGTTTCCAGGGTTTTTGTTTGAGTTATCTCCTTGTCCGGAAAACAGACCGGAGTACGACGTGTTTGACGAATATCTTTTCAATCCATCACAGCCAACTTTCCCGGCTGGGGAAGTTGGCTGTGTGACAGTTGAGTTTAAAATCTCATCCCGAACTTCTGCGGAAACTAAACCAACTTCGGAAGACCGATCCATGAAGAGATCTTTGGTGGAGGAAGATTTGTCCAATTCCAGAGAGGAAGTAATGAAACGTTTGATGAGTGAGAAGAGGAAGGACTCTGAAACCCTCACATGTATTTTACAGAGAAGAGTGAGGGAGGAGAACATTTACAGAGTGAGAAGACCAGGTGACATAGGATATGAAGAATATAAACGAAGTTTAAGTTGGTGATTAATATCAATTAATCCATCAAACTCCGATTAAAATTTGACAGAAGGGTATATATATATAGTCTGTCAAATTAAAAACAACAACAAAAATGGATTAAAGAGGTAGCCAAAATAATATTTTATACACCGGTTAAAAATATTTTTAATCCCCCATCTTGTTTTCTGATGTTCAACCAACTAGTGTATTTTACAATACATCATATTGCTGAATGCTTTGCCAGGAGTTCAGCTTTGAGCCTGGCTTTCTCAGCTCTGATGGTTCTGCCAGCGTTCTCCTCTGAGGAGGCATTTCACCAGCGGCTGTTAAACGCCCGTGTTTCTCCCATCCAAATTCTGGCCCAGCTAATTCACACAGTGTTTCCATCTCCAATCGTACAGACCGGGATGAAGCATAAGTGGTCTTTTGACCATGTGAGGATGATTTATTCAGAGGTGAGGTAAAGGACTCATTGAAGGTCCTCTTGGCCCCATCAGGCCCCATCCACAAAGCACTCTGCACACGTCTTGCCAACCTACATTTAACGGGAACGGATTGCGTTGTCAGGCTTCCAAGGACTTCTTGAAAGCGCCGCATAAAATTAAGTGGTGGACCTGGGTTCGTGCGATCCTTGGTTACATTGAAATAAATTGCCTGGAGGAGAAAAAAAATGCTAGTTGTTTAACATCGGTGTAGAACTTCTATCTGTCACACTGAAAGGCATGGAAACCAGGAAAAGAACATTGGAGGCTGTCCAGTAGGAGGCTGTAATTCATGATGCCGTTTCTTGGAGGACAGTGTTTAGAAACCCTGCTGACAGAATCAACAAGGCAGGAGGCCATGATGTGTCCACACACACACACACCCTTCTGGTGACAGGGGTAATGAGACAGCCAGACTGTTCTCTCAAAGTCCAGCTGTCCAAATTGCAGTCGGTCATGATGTGTCCAAATGAGGCTGGCCAACACCATTTCTTTACATCAGCATTGTGTTCTCTGGTGCTGCCTTCCTATCCAGGGCAATGCTTCTCTCTGAAAATGATCTAAGGTCAAAAAGATACTAATTTGAGCAAAATCATTCAAATTTTCTACTCTGACATATTGAGTTGGTGGTGCTAAGAAAACTCAAGTCATCCTTGCTTTATTCTTCCTTTTGCACCGTGAGACGAGTGCGGATGCTGAGTAATATCTATGCGGAATGGACTACAGTTTTGATGCACTGATTTTGTGAGAGCAAGTGGGTAAGTTGAACAAACTGCAACACATTTTGATGATGCAAATGTTTATATTTACCCTAAAGCGATGCGGAGGATTTTTAATGCACACCTACGGATTGTGTAGTACGATTGCAAGGAAGTGCAGCAAATATCCTGTTTATAAAAAATAAACCAGAATCTCTCTCTTTTCTTCTTCTCCTCTCTCTGTTTGGCAGGACAGAGTCTTGCACATGTTGGACCTCATGTCGATGTTAAAGAGAGCAGCTAACGTGACCCCAGGTTTTTTGGACTGCGAGGGGAAGGAAGCTGGAGCACCGGATGGAGTTTCAGGCATACCGAGCGAGAACTTGTAAAATGAACCCGGATTGGGATTTTAGCTCTGAAACCCGTTGCTGCAAGAATATATGTATGCTGAATATAAAACAGACACAGTACTTTAATTTGCTGTTGAGATAATTGCTTATCATAGCACACCCTATCTCTTCCAGTGCAATTAGGTCACCGTTTGGGAAGGGGGGAAAAACTGACATTTAGCACTTGTCTTAGAGAATCAAGCCATTTCTTTCTGCAGTTTTAGTAGAGATACACTAACTGGGGCAACTTTAATCTCACTTTTTTTTAATTAGGTAAAACACTCCTGTAGAGAATTATTTTTCATCCTGCTGCATATTTTGAGCTAATCATCCTTTGCAACGACTTTAAAAAGTAGATGTAAAATTATTCTCTTCAGTGGGGGGGGGGGGGGGGGGGGGGGGGGGGGGGGGGGGGGGGGGGGGGGGGGGGGGGGGGGGG
>CAEGAF010006325.1:0-16037 GCA_903067075.1 Micropoecilia bifurca
CGAGAGGCGGGGTTCACCCTGGACAGGTCGCCAGTCTGTCGCAGGGCAACACAGAGACACACAGGACAAACAACCATACACGCACACAATCACACCTAGGGACAATTTAGACAGACCAATTAACCTAACAGTCATGTTTTTGGGCTGTGGGAGGAAACCGGAGTACCCGGAGAAAACCCACGCATGCACAGGGAGAACATGCAAACTCCATGCAGAAAGGCTGGGGCCAGGAATCGAACCCAGAACCTTCTTGTTGCAAGGCAACAGCTCTACCAACTGCGCCACTGTGCAGCCCTGTATGTAAATTTGTTGTTTTTAAAAGGAAAATACATGAAATAAAAACATGCAACTACTGAGAAGTATATTTTAAAACTTAAATTGAGTGACTTAAGCTGAGGAAACTCTCATGGAAACATTATCCAACAATTCACCATAAATAAGAAAAATATTTTTCTTTAGACGTAATTTACAAGCATTATTTGGATTTTCCCCAGTTGTCTAAAACCATGCTAATCTTAATAGTATGCAAATGGATAATAACAATGTGTCCCTCTAATTATTCTTGGACATAGACAATAGAAATAACACTGATTATCCCAACTGGTGCAAGACATACTAATTTGATCTGATTGAATCTCACATGGTGAATACAGTGCATCATATCCATTTGTGGAAAAGCAGATTTTTGATTTTATTTTTTTATTTTTTGGCCGTTGCATTTAAATGCAGCATTAGTTTGTGCAGACTGGGAGGAAACAGTCGAGCCTGGACTGCCACTTCAGCCTGACTGATATCCCATTTCTCAAGTTTGGACTATTTCAGCGACATGAAAGCGGTTGGAACTTGAAAGGCAAAGTTTGAAAGCCTTCCCTATCATTAACTTTCATCTCGTATGGCAAACAAATGGGGGAATCAGCCTGCGATGAAAGTGAGCCATCGGCCTTGTCACGAGCACTTAGGGCCACGGGGGTAATTAATTTGTATTGAATAGGAAGTCAAATACTGATGCGGACACTCCCAGACTCCCCTATCATCTTAGTGCTGAGCTTCCTTGGATCAAAAGGATTTCTTTCTCTTCCCCCACCCGCCTGCCCGCCCTTGCAGCCTGATGTCTTGTCTCAGGACTTGCTGAATAATAGAGATCAAGGGATTGCTGTCAGAGGCCAGCAAATATGAATGAAGTGTCATGGCAGTTCACATATTCCGGCAGAGTTCACTTGTTTTGGTGTCAAGAGTGGATAAATTAATATTAGATGACCAAACGGTAAAACATTTACACGGCTGACAAAACAATTACTATAGCAGATCCTGAAGACGTGGCTTTTATATGCATATGTGTGAGCAACAAATCACAGAGACAGCTCAATGCGCAAACCGACGTGACACCTACATATCTACATTACCAGAGGAAATGCATTTCACTTAATTGCTACGCATATAAATATCAAGCATCATAAAAAAAATTGCATATGTTTGATGTTACAAATAAAGCTTTGCAGAATTTCCATATATATATATACATATATATATATATTTTCCTCTTAAATGCATTTTGCAAAGTAATTTATTCAGCGCGTTTCACAATGATTCCCTCAAAGGCGGAGAACTCCAAAAATATCCAGGAGCATAAGAGGGGGATTTGAAGTCTTTCTGTTTTATTATTAAAAGCCAACAGTTACTCATGACATTTGCATCCTAATAACTGCAAGATAAGTTGGAACTAAGTTGGCACTCTAAACCTAATCTCCATAATGAGATTTATAGGCAAAAAAGAATTTTGCTACTTTTAATGCTACAGGCAGGAAAGAGGGGTAGTGTGGGCAAACGTGTCAAGGGAGGGTGTTGATATACTCACATAGGCATCAGTATGCTCTGTCATGCCTTTCAGTGGTGCAAAGATAGGAGGCGTGCAGATAACTAGGGAAGTATGAAGGTATAATCTTTCAGTTGTCCCCTGTTTCTCTTTTATTTCCGACCCTGGCCTCTTGATAGACTATGCTGTGCGTTTCTCTTAATTCCTTCTTCTCATTCATTTTACTATGCTGATGGTGTGTGTTCAGCGAAAGCTCCACCATCAGTCAGTTAAATGTACCAAGGAGAGCCGGTTTGAACAAAGGCAATACCTAATTTCCTCCCATCGCGCTTTCTCTCTTTTATAATCAGCTTCCCATAACCAAACATTTGTCTGCCGCTTTACCAGGGAGAGAATCTTGGCTATCACCATGTTGGAAATATTTAGATAAATACAGATCCCTGCTCATCACTCAGCGGGGTAGGAGCGGCTCTCATTACTTAATAACATTTTTGTTTGGGGAGGGAGCTGGGTTTGAGGTAAAGCTGAGATGAATTACAGCAAGGTCCTTGAGAGGAAAAAAAAAATCAAAAAATCAATTGGACGTCTCCAGGGGAGACTAGAAAATGGTTTTGGTCGACGTACAGTCAGCTCTTTATGTCAAAAATACATAATCCGGCTAAGAAGGATTCAAGGAGCCGGCGCAGTGCTTTATTACTTCCAGGGTTGTGTCTGACAACCGGGGCTGACTTTTGTTTTGTCTCAGCAGGTTGACGCTAAAGAAGGCAGTCCCTTTATGCTTCTATTGAAAGCAGGATATCTATTCTGCAATGTTAAGCTTACGTAAGCGAACTTCGCAGTCAGCGCTATGAAATATCGCATTATGTGGCTGCGAATATAACATCTTATTACTTGCAAAGTTTTCACGATCCGCTTCACGTTCGTCTTATTTCAAGGAATTCATGTTGCTGTCCTTGTTGATGAGGCTGCTGGTTGTGACTCACTAATACTTCCCTGCTCCTTTTCTTTGTGTCTGACAGATGAACAGTGAACATTACTGGGGAGGACAAAGCCAGAATTCTATGCACATGTGATTGGATCTGAGCTTGCTCTGACCTGAGACCATTAAAATGGAGTTGCTATGGAAACTCATAGTGCTGCTGTCATTGGTGGAGTATCTGACAGGTAAGCCTCCCAAGCACACTATTTGTCCTGATGTTTGTTTTGTGGACGCTTGCAGAACCTCAGGATAGAAAATCTTCACGTTTTGTCACATTACAACCACAAACTTTAATGAACTCTCTAGACCATATGCATATATTAAGTGACTTATGAAGGTAGTTTACTGCAATGGATTTTATTTAAGGGCATGGAAGTAAAGGAACCACAGTATCAATGGACAACACACTTTTCAGATTTTTATTTATAAAGATTTTGAAAATGAGATAAATAATTTCCCTTCCACTTTTTCTGTTGGTCAACTACATCAACAATCAAGAGGTGGGGATTCTTTTGCAAGGCAATGCACTTTTTGTTTTGTTAAATCCTACAGGTTTCAAATTTATATAAAAGAAGAAATATTTGATCTCTACACACACACACACACACACACACACACACACACACACACACACACACACACACACATAAAACAGAGATGAAAGCAAACTTCAACTATTAAAGACTTTGAAAAAGGTTAACAACCTTAAAGTTTGAGGCTTGGGGAAAAAAATAAAAACTCTCCTTTTTAGAAGGTCAGTTCTGCTGAATCACAAAGCTGCCCAGTCTCCGTATCTGAGAGACAACCACCATGCAGCAGTGGACTGTGCAGTCATTAATTCTAAAGAGCGCCTCAATTGTTTTCCTAATTGAGACTGTACTGGTCGTGGTACAGAAATCTTGTCATTGATCTGGGTTTTAATGAGAGACCTAATTTTCCTCCCTTTAGAAGCTGTTCGGGTTCAAACATGAGTTCTCCTCAGACCGCCAGCTCCTGCAGTTGAGAATGAGATGAATAAGAGCTTTACTGCATGAGCAAAGTGTCTTGAAGGAAAGGCTTATCTTTTCATGTTGCCTCGTTCAAAATCGGCGACTCCTCCTCGTGGCTGGAACCGAAAAATAATTACTCTGTGTGCATGTGAGAGCTGGTGACTGTGGCTGGCTTTGTATGCGTTCTTTTTCCTTAAAGCGGCATCTAAATCTGCATATGTGGCAATTAGCACAACTTATCGCTAAATCTGAATACATCACTAGATGTCTGATGAGGCTTTCCTCTGGAAATTGCTGCCTGCTGGATTATGATCTGCACTACAATTCAAGATCGGCGGGTTTTATCCTGCTTAGCGATTATTTTAACTGCGCAGACGCTGGACGTTGATCAAAACATACCTTAAACCTGCCTGTTTTTGTTTCAGAAAAAAAAAAGAACTGCTTCCGTAGGGCTATTCACATTTACTTTCTGTGTTAGGCCACAAAATCTAATTTTGCAGTCATTAGTGGCACAAATCAATACCGTGGTTATCAATTTACTGCAATTTGGTGCTTGATAGTGGAACAGAGGCTAAATTGTTTTTTGCAAAGCATTGTGCTGCCCAGTCCTCGTCTCGCTCTTGAGGCTGGCGCTCAGCAGAAACACATAGTTAGTGAGCATTAATATTCAGTGTGGGCTTCCATTACATGTGCTCTACTTACAAGGAAGTATGTCGCAGTATAATCCTAGACGTCTGAAGCCTCTGTCTGCAGCAGGAGGAAAAAAAAAATTATGAAACCAGTCAAATGTTCTAGCGTCTGCATTTTGCGTAGGGCCACCGTGTCAGGATTTTTAACTTGGGTTTAGGTTATTTATCCACGGACTGAGGTGATGTTCTTTTTATTTATTTATTTATGTTGTTGTTTTACAGACAGTGGGCATTGGCTGTGTGGGAGGGCATTGGAGTTGAGGGGAAACCATTCCCAAAGCGAGTTCATGTAAAGTTAACCACCTCCTCTCTTATTCCTCTCTGAGGGTCTGAACTGCCTGAGGCAGGGGTGTCTACTACGTGTGTGAATGAGTGAGTGGAGCAAGATGGCACTGGGGCAAAGGGGAGGATGCTGTTTGTAGCCACAGATGCTGCAGCACTAACCTGCAAAAGAGGCTGCTTTCTGCTTTCTTCTAGCCCTGAATCGATTGTCTGGACTTGGACAAATAAGACACTAATCTGCAAATGTCTATGGCAAAGAAATTATATTAAAATGTAAGATTATTTTGTGGCACCTTGCAGAAGTATTTATATCCCTTGCACTTTCTGACCACTTACAAAACCTTATTGTTTGGGCTTTGTTGCGATTTTATATGGTAGTGCAACACAAAGTTCTATGCAACTGTGAAGTGGAGGGAAATCGATACAAGGTTTTAAAAAACATTTTGCAAATAAAAAGCTACAAAGCATTGTATTTTTTGGTCAATACGGTACAAATAGCTCTTGCTGCACGTCTTTAGGAGCATAGCTGTGAAATATTAGAGAATTTTTCCTTGCAAAGCAGCTGATGTCAGTCAGAGTGGATGGACATCAACATTGATTTTCTACTCATGCCATAGATTCTCAATTAGATTTAAGACATTTGGACTTTGCCAAAACGTCCATAATGCATAACTGTCGTCTGGTCAACAAATTCTCTACCTGAACTGTTGATCTCTGCAGCGGCTTCACTTTTTCTACGGGCCTCTTGGCTGCTTTTCTGATTAATGACAGTCATATCTTGGTTGCTCTGAAATTGTACTTTCTATCTCCAGAACATGGATTATTGATTTTATATCCTAACCTTGATTTAAGGTTTTCCAAAATTGGATCCCTGACCTCTCTGGTGTTACTTTGTCTCCATAATGGTCCTTATTTACTGTGTTTTTCAACCGACCCCAGAGGTCTTTAAAAAACAGCTGTATTTATGATGAGATAAAATAACACTCCTGGACAATATTTTCGCAGCAGATTTCATCGGTGTAAAAATGGCGCAAGAATGCCAACTTTTGGATTCAGTTTGTGGTTGTAAGTCCAGGCGGTGTGAATAATTTTGCACGTTTGAATTTCCATTTGAGTAACTCATTATGACAAGTGTCGATGTCAGGTATATGATCTTAAACATAGAGCAAAGTCTGTAAAAGAAATATAGCACATTGTATCCAACCTTCTTGTAACCGAAGACATTGATTTAAATGCTGTTTTCTAAAGGCTGAGTGAATTTTCCGAGCGGTTGGCTAAAATAATTGGAAGAAATTACATAAAGGCACAATTTTGGCTGGCAAAATTGGAAACAAAAACATAAACATATTACCCAGAATTACAGCTAAGGCTCTTAACAGCAATCAAAAGTTTTCTTCTCTCTGAATAAATAACCGTGAAAAAAAAAGTTCACATTTGCTGAAATGGGTATAATTCATTTACGCTGTGTTTTGATGTGAGGAAACAAAAATCTTAAGAACACGAAAGCTGAGAAGTTGACTGATATAATTAGATGATTTTATGAAACTATTCATATGTGATGGGGTGATTTTTTTTTTTGTTGGGTTAGTCAGAGAAAAAAGGGAATCACAGCTTTTCACAGAGCTGAGGGCATTTTGAGATTTTATTCTAGCTTCCATGAAAATGAAAACAACAACTCATTTCTATGACTGAAAACCTTTCGGTGTTTTGATGTCGCATAAATGTCACTTATTTCAGTGGAATGACAATATTATTCGGAATAATATTGTCCATTTGAGTAACTCCTTCCAATGACAATATTATTCAGAATAATATTATTCAGAATAATATTGTCATTGGAAATAATTTAGATTAAAACTAAATAAACTCACACTCCAATATCATTTAGAGACAAAAAGTGTGTTGAGTTAGCAGTGATTCCAGCCAAGTAGAAGTGTAAAACTTGCATGCACTGTAGAGATGGACCCCATCCAATCAAACATTAGTATCGGTGTCTATTCTCGGATCAGATATTGGGCTTAAGCCACCTACAGTGACTGAGAAGAGAGAGCTGACTGCGATTACGTTCTGGGCCTCATTGCATTCAAGGTTCCAATTTCTCTCAGTCCATTTTGTGAATTGATATTCATACTATACATATACCTGAAAAAATGAACACATGCACAGCAAGTCCACTTGACCCTTCGTTATCGATCACATACGTAGACATGGATCTACTGCAAGAATTGCAGCTTTGTAACTTATAGTGTTACTGGTTATTTGTTCATTCTTAGCATATCGAACTGTGGATCTTCTGGAAGATGCAGATCTTGATTTTCACTCAGAAATTTCCAAAACACTGCAAACATTGTCAAATCCAGCATGTTCCATGTCAAGGTTGAGACCGTAAAAGGATAAAATAGGTAAAAAAGAACAAAATGATGTACTCTGCTCATCCTGTTATCTGTCTGTTTTTTTGCTTTTACAGATCAGTCATGATCAATAAAATAAAATGTGGCTTTTTGGGTAAAAAAAACCCAAATAAATCCTCTTTAATGTCACAATAAAAACTGTTTTATGCAAAATAATAACAATTAATTTAAAATATGAAACACAAAATACGTGATTAACAAACTTTTCTGCCACTTCAAGTCGGTATTTAGTAGCTGCACCCTTGGCTGCAATCACAGCGCGGATCTGTGTAGATAGATCTCAAATAGACTTGCACATCTTGACGCTACAGTTTACCAGCATTATTTCTTGCAAAACTGTTCAGGTTTTGTCAGGTTGTGTGCTTGTGCTCCAGATCCACTTTGTTGTCTTGTAATTGTTTTTGTGCAGCTTCAGCTGGATGCTTCGGGTCGTTGTCTTGCTTGAAGCCATAGTTCTCTTGCAGATGGAAACATACTGTCCTCCAGGATTCCCCCCTATATTTGCAGCTTTCATTTTACTTTCTTGATTCATAAGCCTTCCAGGACCTGCTGGCATCCCCACAGAATGATGCTGACACCACCATGCTTCTCAGTAGGGTTGGTGTGTTTGTGGCGATGTTCAACCGTCAATCATGTCTGAAGGCTAAAACCTTCATTTTTTTCTTGTCATCCAAAGAACTTTTTTTACACTTGATCGTGGAGCCTTTCGGCAAACTCTAGTCAAGGTTTTATTTGAGTTTTCTTCCAACAGTGGCTTTCTTATTGCCACTTTCCCATAAAACTTTTACAGGTAAAGAACCTGGGCAACAATTGTCTGCAGAGTTTCTCTGAGTTGCTGAAGCCTGTAACTCCTTCAGTGTGGTCAGAGACCTCCTGGCGTCCTCTCTCACTGGCCTCCTTCTTGTGGGTGACATATTCCTTCCATTTCTTGATGGATTTAACTCTGCTATTTTTGGCAGATGTGAAGAAGTTTTAAATAGGTTTTGAAGTTTTGCATGAACTAAATTGTATCAGGCATCCTGCAGAACCTGATCTGTCATCTTAAAGCGCACAGAGCACAGAGGGAGGCGTCCTCAAAAAACCTGAAATGAAAACTGTTTTTGTGTGCGTTTGTTGATTTTCATAAAATTCTAATGAAATAATGACAGAAATAAATTCATCTGGGCTATTTTATGTGGCTGAGTGAGTGAATTTTGTATTAACAAACATGTTTATGCAAAATGTCCTCTGAGACCCATATCCATGTGCACCCGGATGAGTTAGATAAAAGTGATCCAAAGGCAGCGGTGCTTTATGAAGGAAAAAGTGATGTCTTTCCCCTTAAAGGGAAAATCAGGCTTTCAAATGAAAGCACAGAAAGAAATTACTCATTTCTTTGACAAGAAACTGACGGAAAAAAAAACAACACAGTCTGAGCTAATATCAGCAGCGGTGGTTTCAGAGTGAAGGCAGCATGTTTCCGCTTTATTCATCAACTTCAGAGTAATTTCCGCCAATCATTTGACACCAAGACGTTGTGGAACTAGCAATAAAAGCAGTTCAACTTTGTAGATGTTTCAGCCCTTTCCTGGTGATTAATCATGACTCATTCTGTAGAAATGAATATCCTGTAATATCAGGAATGTGAAACTGAACGCAACAGACGACAGGAATCGTAGTGATAATGGAAAAAGAAATGCTGTCATTTGACAGAGGGCTAAAATGGTCAAATGGAGATAATTTTTTTTACTTGTCAGAAAGAGGGATGACTAACATTGACTCTAATCAAAAAATGTCATTCTGTTGGTGCATTTGAATCAGTCAATCCCTTTTAGAAACTTAAGTTTCTAAACTTTAACCAGAAAACAAATTTATCATGGAGTACCATGTATCAGGAAGGTTTCCACTAAATCATGAGAAAAAAATATTAAGAAATAAAAAAAACCCCGAAACATGTGGTCTTGCATACCAAATGGTTTATTGAATCGCAAACATATACATATACATTTAACCTTTTGGCACCAGCGTAATATTGTGATGAAGCAAAACTTAATATCATTCCCTATGAGAATAGACCAAACAGCCTTGTAATTATTTCTGTTAAGAGACAATTAACAATAAAAAAAGACATTTAAAGACCTCATCAGTGGTTTTGGGAACATAAAGACCCATCAATGGACATTTACTGGAAAATAAATTCCTTTGTCATCTTTTTCCAACACTATTTTCAAAGCAGACTTCTTTAAACAGATTTCCAACACCAGCTAATGAGCTTCTTTTTTGCTTTAATACAGATAAAGATGAATGAGGCCTGGTCATTTGATTATTGTGCAGACAATTAGGCAGTTTTTCAATATAGACTGTACACTAAGATCATATCATATACCATGGGAAAATATTTAGCTTGAGAGATAAGGATCAAGAAAGCTGGTGCAAGATGATTCATTCAACGCCCAGAATTTTATTCTTGAGTCCAGTGTGGGAAAACATTGTTGTTCACATGGAGTGAAACGACAGCCGGCCAAATATATCGCATTCTAATGTAAAAAATTATGTTATTTCTGTGTTGCATTGCGTTGGCTTCAGTAATATGGATGCATCTCATTAAGAAATGGCTGTGAATCTAAAGCAAGAGAAATTTGGGAGTTTGACACTTCAAACTCTTTTTTTTCTTTAGCAAGAACAGATATGTGTGAACAGATGATGCGCTTATGTGTGTGTGTGTGTGTGTGTGTGTGTGTGTGTGTGTGTGTGTGTGTGTGTGTGTGTGTGTGTGTGTGTGTGTGTGTGAATTCATGTAACCACCGGAAACAGTCATCACAATTAACCACTTAATCACTTAAAAGACTTAAATCACTGGTTTATTCTCAGTTATATTTTTCTGTGATATTTATTAATGGTTGTTTTTAATGACTAAAATGAAAATAAATAAGTTTTTATCAATGGAAAAGCAACAACAAAAAAAGGCATACGTTTTGCTTAGCTCCAGCCAAATGCCAAACATCATTTTGCTGTTGTTTCCACAGCACAACTCTCAAAATGTAAAAGAACATGAAGAACACAAAAATGAAGTACGTGCACCATGTGTAAGTGAAATAGAATGTGAAGCAAATATGTAAAATTCAATTCCTTGCATTATCTCAGCACATAAAAGTACCCAAGTACTAGTACACCTAGGGGGAAAAGATAAATTAAATTTTAATATCAGTGAATAATTTAAAATATATATATGTATTTGGACCTTTTATTAGCTTTTGTGGTATTTAATGAACAAAGGGCAAAAATTACATTCATGAAAACTATTTAGAAAATACATTTTTATTTTGTATTTGATTTTTATTAACATCACATTTATATTTAAGTGTTTTGGCTGTAATGCAACTAGATGATATATGTTATTTGCACAAGCAAATCTGCTCTGTGGTTTATAAAGCCATTTTGTACAGAGAACTTTAAAAATTGCTTTAATTTGCTGTTCCTATAAAGGGAAGTGGGTGGAATCACTTCTGTTTCCCCAGTGGTCATTGCACTGTATATTACTGATGCAAAGGCTGTTATTGCAGTTGGGAAGCAATAGCTTTGATTAGCAAGAACAGTGGAACATGATTGGATATTGGCTTTAAGTGTCTCACATATTTCTTCCTAATGGCCATGTAGCTAAAAGCAGGTGGCATAAATTTAGTAAGCAGCTTCAAATTGTTTCTGACATCCCAGCTGATTGTCAAGGGGAATAGTTAGTGTTTTCTATTGCTTGGGCAAGCCCAGTCCACACACAAACCTGCGTGTGATCGTTTTGTATCCATCAACCTAGAATTACAAAAATGCAGCGACCTTCTCCCTCAATTTCTGTGCTGAAATGTATGCTGTCAATTTGCGAAGCAAGTTGCACAAATGCGTCAAGGATTCAGATAAATCTAAACCTTCTTTTCTTGAAACAACCAGGACACTGGGTCTGCCCCCACATTCATGTTTGGTGCTACCCAATAAGAAACCTTCAAGGTATATCTTATCGAGACTAGACAGAGCAGAAAGATGCTTTAAAAAGCAAAACTGTCTTTTTTCATTTGATGTCTAAAACCTTAAGCTGAAACGAATTGATTCAGGGTCTCAAAAGTGGTCCGTGCCTCCCCCTCAGCTGACTCCTCATGGGCCTGTTTATTCATGCTAAGGTAAGCTAAAGGAATCCATCTGCTGTCAGCTGGTATTGAATTTGAGATTAGTTTTTATTTCGACCTCTAAAACAGCTCGCTCTGCCTACAACTTGCTTCGGTGCCGAGTCTTGTTGTCCGATGAGCCTTGGAACGCACGCACATATCACCATCTGGCAGCAGGGGACAGATAAGGGTAGAGTTAGCCTTTTTTTTCCCTCTTCAAACACTATTTCACAAAGACCTCCATTTCCGGCCTGTGGCATTGTGCCGTCAACCAAATGAAGGCTCCAGATCACTCCAATTCAGTGTGATTTTGTAAAAGTACATTTTGGAAAGTAGACAAATTTCTTATTTGGTACAAGCAGATATTTCCAGCACTGCTAATACCTGATTGTGGATTCCCTTCTTGTTTCTGTATCATAAAATGCAGAGATGATGTGGTGTGACACAGTAACTGAGATGACACAATTTGACCAAAACACTGGGAGGAGGTTGTCGGGATCATTTAGAGAGTAATTTTTAAAAAAGATAAAGAAAACTAAGTTATTTATGAGCTCACAATGAAAAACTAGAGGTAAGATGAAAGGAGAGAAAACAGCAGGGAACCAAGCAAGAAGGCACACAGAGAGTACGAGTCCAGGAGCAAACAGGCAGTTTGGAAGGAACAGCAAGGAATAAATGAGCAGATGAGGAACTGATACAGAACTGAAGATTCAAACAAACTAAAAAAACAGTATGCAATATGACTTTATGGACATGATAAAAAGGAGAAAATTACCACAAATTACAAAACCAAAAGTCTTTTAGATCAAAGACCTGTAAAGAAATGAAATTGTTGTTATAAGTGATTGAAATATTACTAAGTTTATTTAGTCTATTTGTACAGTATGTTGTATTTGTTCTTTGTGTTTGTTTAATTTCATGGTAGAAATGTTTTACTACGTCTGAAGTCGTTCATTGGTTTTGCTTTAAATTACAGATGTCAAAGTTGGAGTTCTGTTTTCAGATTTTTCCAAGTGTTTTTTTTCAGAATACATTTTCTTTTCATATATGTCCATCATAATAAAATTTGTTTTTGAAAAAGCCCACAAATAAAAAAAAAATAGTGCAGTGCTTTTACTTCCAATCTAATTATCTGATAACCTTAGACTTATATAAACCAATACTATGGATGTTTTTGCCTTGATCTTTGTCACAACTATGTAGCCACTAACTATGACCTGCAGAGATGCATTGATAGCAACTTCAAACTGCTATATATATATATAAAACATAAATAAATTGGTTACCAACACTTTTTAATCCTGGAGATTCCAAAAACACACAAAGGTTGAATGCTCAAAACAGCTTTGCTATTCAGCTCAGCCTTTCTGTTACGCACTGAAAGTTTGTCTTTCTCTTACTCTCTTAAAGCTGAAATGAACTGCTGAGGTGTCTCATTATGCTACAGCAAATAGCTTAATCATGCATCCTTCATTAGCTTCATCTGAGTTTCCCTTGATTTTATTGTAATCAACTTACTACTGCTGTAACTATACAAATCTTTCCTTAATCACAGAGAACTTGGCGGAGATTAGTGTTGTCACTGTAACCTTGTAGCTCTTGCATATAGTGCGTACGCTGACCAGACAACTATCAGATAATGAGGTTTCCAACTATCAAATCACTGATCAGGACATATTGGGCTGAAACTGATCAGACTCCTGTCAATAGCCAATTTCACAATCCATCTCCAATGAAAATGAAAGCAGAATGACTAAATTTGTACTTCCCTCCATTAGTGATGAGGCTTTTTTTGTTAAGATGAAATAATTTCTCAGTTTACAATGACACATTTCTGATTCAGCTCATAATTGCCACAGGCTTTATCTCCCCCCCTAGGCTTTTGCATAGCAGGTGCATTGCCTGCAGAGGAACTCTCTTCTGGTGATCTGTCACTTCTTATTGCAGCTTCAAGGAAAACGCTTTGTATGACAGACGACGATAATTAGGTGGATACTTATTTTTACATCCCCCACACCCCCCATTTGTCCTCGTGGAGAGAAATAATCTTTTTTCAGGGCTTCTTCTCAGACATCACCACAGATTAAAAAAAAGGAGTTAATCTGAGTTTTAAGGTGAAAGACAGACACCCTACAGCCCTGAGACTTGAAAATGATATCTGCCTCTCATACAAATGACTTTCTCTAACTGTTGAATATTTCTTCTGTTGGACTATTTAATAAATGCAAAAACTCTCTAACTAATCCAAATGAATTCCCTTTTCAGAAAGGATAGCTTTTATTTGTTGACTTCTCCTTAGGCAACTCTTACACAGTGTCTGCACATGCATTTATTTGTATAATCCAGAAGCTGACCGTCAGGCACACAGCTAAATTTAATTGTATTCAAAAGCATGGGAAACAAAATAGTTGAAATCCTGCCCACTGCCTTCTGGCATTTGTGCATGACCTGCGAAAATTGGGCTGTACGCTTCTGGGTTATACATTTGAATTGTCTCTGAAAATATTTCCATAAAACTTTTTAACAACAATTTTATATTTAGATCTTTAAGTTACAGTTTCCTAGTTACCAGTTAGCTACCCTGGGGCTTCGAAGATTTGGTAGATTTTAGAAATTAGTAGAAATTGTAGCAACGACCACCTAAATTTTATGTTTCAAAGGAGTTAACTGCACTGAAATAGAATAGTAGATTTTTCAATGTTGTGATTAAAATACAGTTAAAATAAGTAATTTAAATATTATAGATGATATTTTTCCCCTATGATTTTTCTGATTGATGTTCTAATAGACTCAATCCTTCTTATTAGCTAAATGTAAGAATGGACTGAAAGCTTTTTTTATATGAAATAAAGCTTTAGGTTATGAAGAAACCACTTGGTTATCAGGTGTCAAGAGAAAAGTTACTTCCAGTCTTATTTGAATAGCCTAATGTGTCTAATATGTAACTTTAAGTGTAAAGAGCTTAAAAGGAGATAATAAGAACATCAACAATTTGGAATCCTCCTGGGCACACAGCAAGTTGTGAATGTGATTAAAGATTTGGACAATAAATCAGAACCTAAGTTCTGTGAGAAGAGGTGCTGGCACTTTAGTCTCTGTTGGCTGGAGAGATAGTCATCTTGGCAACAACAGCAGTTCTGCTTGCCCAAAGATCACTTCAAAAATCTAAATTGGACTGGCCTATCTTTATGTACAGGTTTTTGAGATGTCCGGAGACTTCTCACTTTGAATTTAGAACTGGTCAGTGAGTATCTAAAAGATCACTGAGGTTTTAGCATTCAGTGCTGTTGTTTGTGCCTTGTAAAAATGACCCCGCCACACCATGCCCAGGGTATAAGGCTTGCGGTGTCCAAATGACCTTGTTTCTTAAATTAAATAATAATAGTAGTAGATTAACTTAACATTTTTGTGTTTTTATGATGTAAAGCTTCTTGAACTGCCTTGCTGATGAAATGTGCTATGCAAATAAACTTAAAAGATAAATGAAAAAGAAGTAAAGGGTCAAAATCTACAGGTTGGTTCACAATATGGAACAATTATTCAATATTAATATTTTGTGCCCAGTTCCCAATGGACCAATTGTCAACTTGCTGAATTGTTATTCACACTTTTCCTCTTCAAGCCTTTTTCTCATCTTTCCTCTCTAAACATCCAGTGATAGCAAACAGAGAGATGTTTGCAGTGCTTTTTCAGACTCTGCTGGAAATCAAATCTGACGTAGTCTTTGTCTGTTCTCCTCCCAGGAAGCGGAGTCCTGCTAAGGCCCGTATTCACTAAGCAACCAGGCAGTGTGGTGTTTCCCATTCAGCCTGGTGAGAATCGGAGAGAGGTGGTATTCAGCTGTGAGGCCCAAGGACACCCACCACCCTTCTACAGGTAATGCCTGCAGACATGGCTTCATGCACGAATCGTGTTTGTTGTTACATGGAGGCTTCAGGTAATTCCTCAAGGCTACCAAGTGCAACATTTGCACTAACGGCCTGTAGAGATTGGATTTATTGCTTGAGGAAAGTGGGGATTTGTGTACCATATGGCTCACAATGACTTTCCGCCTGCAGAGCTTAGATTCACTCTCAGTGATGGTTAATAAAGGAATGACTAATTCAATTCCCCCCCTTAGTTACTGCTGTCTTGCATGTTTACAATGGCAGTGAGGCATTTATCTACAGAGTTTACCAAGAACTTTCTGTGATACATACCAATATTGGTTAGTAAAATAAAAAATGACCACAGACATGCCGAGTCAGAGATTTCCATGGCAATGTGATAATTTGGGGCTATTTTTGATTCTTCAGAACCCGGATGACTTGCTGGAGAGTTGATGGAACCATGCGTTCTGCTCTCCGACAGAAACAAAAATTGGATGAAAAAATGCAGCTCTTAGTTTGTAATCTAAATTCACTGATTCACAACACCCCATCACCTATATATGGTTAAAAAAAGAGAGAAGAAAATGAATGAAAATGAATGATTTGGAGTTAGCTAATCAAAATCTAGATTAGACGTTCTCAACGTGGGCGGTACCGCCCCCCAGGGGGCGTTCAGAGGACCGCAGGGGGCGCTGGTGGACAATTTTACAAAAGGGGGGCACTGGGATGCCTTAGGGGCGTTTGGTCGAAGGTAAACTTTATTGTCAATAATAAAATAATGGTCAGTGCAAAGTAACCTGCCACTCGGGGGGGGGGGGGGGGGGGGGGGGGGGGGGGGGGGGGGGGGGGGGGGGGGGGGGGGGGGGGGGGGG
>CAEGAF010006339.1:0-67151 GCA_903067075.1 Micropoecilia bifurca
AAGTAAATAATTGACCCACAAGGTGTCAATATCAATCAAATCCAGTGGAAAATATTCAAAACAATACACAGAAATTGAAAGTTTAACTTTTATTAAACCCATTTCAGTATTATAGACCAATGTTAATTTAACAAAAAAAATGGGCGTCAAACTTTTAACACTTTCAAAAGTGTTACTTTAACACCTGCTGACTTGGACACATATAGACACTTTTGGGTGTTAATTCAACACTGGCATTTTTACTGTGTGCATTCTTGGTAAGAAGTGATGTTATTGGGGAATTGGGATCCTATGCAGCAGCTTAAATTGCTGATGCTCTGCATCCGAGTCACAGATCTGAGCCAACAACAAGCAGGTGGCTATGTGTGTTTAACTTTTAACTGCTTAACGGCTCAGTAAGATGAAGGCAGATAACTCACCTGAACGTGAGCTTTTGGCACGGACACTCTGAGGAAAGATATTAGACATGTTAAAACTTGTGGGGGGAGAGGGGGAATAAGAAATTTGGCTTCAGAGCCCAGTAAAGATTAACCCAGAGTAATTCTGTTGAATTTTATGACCTATTGGAGCTCATGCTACCTTGCTCCGGTTCATGACAGCATCCAGGAACTTCTTGGGCTGGGAGATGCCATTCCACTCTGATGACATTCCCACCCTGGGAAGCGGCTGTGCTGACCCCATGGAAAGAGGGCGTTGCATATTTCTGTCATGAGCTGGAAGATCAGACAGAGTGGCAGTTCTTAGACAAACAACTCTTTCTGGACAAGCTGAGTGGCTGTATAGGAAGGGAATGAAATGCTCACTGGTTTCTGCAGGGAAGGATTCTGGGACTCTTTTAGCAACAGGTGATGCTAGACTGTCCTCAGCTACAAACCCAAGTATGAAAGAATGTTTAATTCTCCTTTTCTAACAATTTTTGAATCATTCTGAAAGTCAAATAACATTCTATAGTATGTTTTGCACAATGTTTAAACTTTATTTTTACAAATTGAAGTGCAAACCTAGATTCCCCCCACCCCTTTCCCCACTTCTAATCAGTTCTGAAAGAAGAAAAATATTTAAATTTCTTAATCTTTTATGCCGGACAAACTTACTGCGAGGAAGAGGTGGTGGAGTCATTGGGACTGGAGGTGGACTAGAGTTGTGGACATTTGTTTGATCAAGTTGCATTACTGAAGTTGGAGCTATCATGAAAAAAACCCCACAAAGTTGATTTATATTATTACTCTTCTAGAAACATTAAAGCTTGCAAATGTTAAACTGAGAAGAAGAAAAAAATTAAATGATCATAACTGTGGTTAGAACATCTTACCTGAGAGAGTCATTTTTGCTCTGAGGCTCTGCAAGAAAAACAATAAAATAACAAGCTAGCTTTCAGAAAATCTACAGAAACATTTTCGAAACATGTGGCAAAAAGGCTGATCAAAGTTCATAGCTCAACTGTTAAATAAAAAATCCAGTAAATGAGAGGTACAAAGTCTCTCACAGTCTGATATAAAGTAAGCAGATCCTCTTCAGTATTTAAAATACAGACTGTTCCTTCGGGTGTTTTCACACTTGATAGTTCAGTAGACTTAATTCGATGGCGGACCAAAGTTGCTACAATTGCTACATTTTCATCTGGTTCGGTTCCCTTTCACATTGTCAAACAAACCAAACCCTTTAAAAAACACCTTCCCCTTAAGAATCACTGAAGGAAACGACATAAAAACCGAAGAAGAAGACATATGAAACATTATTCTTCATGAAATGTAAACATGAATGGAGCATCATCAGACTTTAGCAGTTGTATCATTTCTCTTCTGTCTCTGGTAAAAGATCTTGAGCCATTTCTTCCACTAGCGCTAGATTCAAGTTAGATTTGGTTGTATTTACCCAGTGCTATACTCTGCTTTATGCATAATTGTTCATTGTTGAAAGCAATGCCATCCTTGGTTTAGTAAAAAAAAAATTGCTTTGAGGGACAAAGTTAATCTGTTCTACATCCTACCTTTCGTTAAATTCCAAGGATAAAGTACATCTTCCAAAAGGAAGAAGGTTTCCTCACCTTGCTTCTCACAAATGATTTTTCCTGTTGAATCACATCTTGTGGAGTCAAAGTTCCCGACCATTCTGAAGACAGTCCTATAACGCTCAGGTTCACTCCCAGTGGCACCCTTGTCTGAGCTGTGACAGGCGCTGAAAAGCAAAATCTGTTCATTTAAAAATACATTTCCAATCAAAACCATCTAAAATGTGGCTATCATAGGGATACAGTTGCAGTGTCACCTGGATCAGAGGCTAATTCAAATGATTCTGGGGTTCTCTCTGGAAGTGGTGGGGCAGGTGACGGGGGGCTTCCTAAGAATTTAGAAAAAGGAAGTTAAAACGTAAATAAAAATCAGTGTTTGAAGTACCCAAAGAACGACGGCAGAAATATTATGCTCTTAAAGAAAAGTTTCACGGATGTGTTCTTACCTGTCTGCTCCCCTATTGGTTCAGCAGCAGCATTTGGTGGAAAGATAACCGACAACCTTTCACATGGATCTGGCAGCTCTGTCAAGACGACATTTTGTTCAACAAATACAACACAGCAAGATTTTATGTGTCCCTCACTTTTCAATATGTGTTGCACAATCAGAGACGATCAGATTTTTAAATACATAATGACACCAGATATTTTTCTTTTCACATCGAGACTAGAGGAAACCAACCTTCCTCCTCAGCCAGGAAGTAGGATTCAGGGGTTCGTTCGGGTAACGGTGGAGGCGCCTCATCATCGGCTGGAGCTTTGAAACAAAACACACGACTGCAAGTCAGCAACTCTTATCTGTTTTATTTTATTAGACGAACTCATGCAAACATGTTTCTGCTTACCTGAGGTTGGAGAGCTGGGTTCCATGTTCTGGTCATTCAAGAGAAAAGAAGGTGCGCTGAAGAGCGGGCTGCATGTCCATTTGGAGTCTTCTTGTCCTTCGTCCACTAGAGCCTCCTCGGACGAAGGGGAGCTCAAAGGAGTGTCGAAATAGGGATCTTCCACCATCAGACACACAGCCTCAGGCACAGCAGGTGACGATGAAGAATTCAGTACAGAGGCATCGTCTTGGTCTGGTATGTTCTCACTCGTAAGAGCAGCAGGGCTGGTATGTAGCGGTTTAGGAAAGTTGGTCACTCCCTCGTGTAATTCATGTGTAGCATTCACAGCCTCTGGTATGGCATGGAATGGGTTATATTGTTGCTGGACCCACTGTAAGTCTTCGTGTTTATAGGCAGTTTTATTTTCTGAAGCCTGAGCCAAAGGAGAATTGTATTGTTGGAAATAACCCCCCTCTTCTTCAAGCAGGAGTTGATGCTCTGGGGTTAAGTCGAGCTCCTCACTCTCCTCAGAGAGATCATTTTCACTTGTGGCAGCAATGGCTGACTGAAGCATCGTCACCTGTTCAGATGAAAACAGACATAAAAGTGGATTTCATCAGATGACCAGGTACGTACCATTTCTTTATCTTAAGGTCAAAAGGGTTATATACAGGTCACATGAGGTTGTACATTGATGTGATTCCTCTTTATGTGCTGAAGTGACCTTCCCAAAGCCCGGACCTCAGGTGCAAGGCATCCAACAAGCACAACCAAGATACAGCAGTTGGGTCATGAGGAATTGGCCAAAATTTCAACAAGCTACTTAGAAAAGCTTGTGGAATAATAACTGGAACTTAAGTCATACAGTTTCAAATTTAATTCAGCCAAGTACTAAGAGAATTTGTGAGAACCTCTAAATTTAAATCCGTAACTATCAGTAAGTTGTTTCTCCACCATTAGCACATTTAGCAGCGCGTATATGTGATTATTTGACAGCGCTAAGCCACTCCCCCTGGCTCTCACTGGTTGTTTCTGGCTGGGAGCGATTTATTTCTGCAGGTGGCAGTAGTAACTGGGGGCAAGTAGAGGAGCTTGATTATTTCTTACAGATTATCTGTCTGATACTGTCCTGTCATAACGTGGTGACAATTTTAATAAAAAACCTGTTTTTGTTTTTTTTTTCTTTCATTTTTTAAGAAAAGTTACATACTGCAGTTTTAATGAATGTTATGGTATTGACATACAGCCAATTCTTACAACCATGCAGTCTGGTAAAATGGAATGTTTTTTTGAAAACTGAATTTAAAGTGTTTTAAAACTGGTCAAACTACTATGTTGCCAATTATTATTATTAAAAGATGACATGTTTAATTTAGTTGCATGAGTCTTTAACATTCCAGCTCTGGAACAAACTACTGTCAACTTCTAATTAATGTAATTGTTAACTACTTTGAGCAGTTAACAAGTACATAAAATCATAAAATTAATTTAGCTGGTGCAATAGATGAAATGCAGTCTGAACCAACCTTCCTCGTTGCATTGATGACGTCAATCAAAATAAAACATTTAAACTCATAGAGTCATGAGATAAAACCTGAATTTATCATATGTTCGTTTTTAATCTTGCCACTGGAAGTGAACAATGCAGAGATCAGACTAACTTTGAGAAAATAATTTTTGCTCATAGCAGATTAACACACAACCATAGCAACTTTTAATTTTCCACTCGTCATGTGACTACAATCTAAATTTATGATACATTGAAACCACAAGAAAGCCTGCCGCAGCTGTTTGTGTTCTTCGATCTGTACCTTGTGCTTTTCATATTTTTGCATTCGGTGCGCTGACAGTTGCATGCAAAAAATGATAGAATTTTCAGATTTTAATAATAGGTCTCAGCTCTCAGCTCATTGATTGTGGTAGTGAATGTAGTGCAACAATTAGCTGCACTTTCAAGTGCATTGCAGTAGCTTAGTGTAACATTAAACAGCAGATGTTCAGTTTGAAAAAAATGAAACTAGGATTAATTACAGACTTATGCATTTATTACATCTACTTCAGTTAAATTTTATGAATTTATTATAATTATGTCATAATTACTGTTCTAAAAAAATAGCACAAGACTATTATTGTGCATATCCATCAACAGATGTGGTTTCCTGTCCGCTTAACAGTGAGTTAACAATCTGTTGTATATTTGGCAGAGTGGAGAAGTACCAAGTATTATTAGATTAAATAAAAGATTCTTTGTACTGCCTGTCAGCAGGTTGAATCATGCGATGCTTCACAGAAGAAATGTGAAAGTTGTAAGTCATGTCATGTATATGTTTTATGAGAAATGGTTCTCAAAGAACTGTCTCTAGCTGCAGTCCATGTCTTGTGAATTTCCCCCAAATTTTTTGGCTGCAGTTACGTAGCTCCTGTTTACACTTTTTACTTCCACTTAACTTTCCTTCAATGTGCTTAATATTAAGGCCATGTGCAGCCAGCTTCTTTAGTAATGAACTTTTGTGCTTTACTCTCTTTGTGGAGAGTTTCAATGTCAACTGTCAAAACATTGGTCTTCCACCTGATTGTGTAGGTCACAACATTTAGTTTACCTTACCAAAACATTAAACATTGGAACATTTATGATCAGTGGTTTTGCATTAAACTACACATACTTCCTTCTCAACCTGCACCTTTAGATCGATTTCTTGTTGTAGTGGCTCACCTCTGTGTTGCAGCTTTGTATCTCCATAGTTTGCAAATACCTCCAGAACAGTTCCCTGATAGTTCTGTAGACGAGCAGATACTGTTCCTGAGGGTAAACAACAAAAGCACACTGACTTACAGCATGTGCGACAAAGCACAAATCAACCTCTTCTGCTGTAGAGAAATAGAAATGAAGCTGACACTATTAGCTTGAAGAGAAGTTCTGCTTTCTGGAGGGTTGAGTTAATACCTTGGTTTGAACTACAGATGGCCTCTGGGTTCTCATTTCTTGAACCAAGTTATAGATGCTGAAGTCTGACGTGATCATCTGTAAGCAGGCACAAATAAAACACACAATATATATAAAATATGTTGCTGTCCAACCAATGAAAACAACATCTTTACACTGCCCAGTCTTACCTGACTCCTGAGGAGGTTCCATGTATAATCAATGACACACAGAGCTCCTGTTCTTCCACAGCCAGCACTGAAATCACAACGGCAAAACGTTTAGTCAACTTAGTGCACCTAACAGATCAAAACTTCAACAAACAGACAAGAGCTCAAACATTTTCTAAAATAGTAAAATCTGGAACAAGAGTAGAAGAAGCAGAAGATTTAAAAATGAACTGATGTGAAGTGGGGAGCTAGAACAACAGCAGCTGATAACATTCGATGAGTAGGATATTACAAGACAACACAAAACTATTAAAAAATGATAAAAAATTCATACAGTAAAAAAAAGAAAACAGAAAAAAAACCGATCTCATAGCTGCAAAAAGCTACAAAGTAGTTTTGAGGATAAAAACGACATGCTGGGTAAAGTAGAACCTTGAAAAGAGATGAACTGTGGCTCACAGCCTCCAAAGACGAATATGTTGAGTTGAAAAACTACACAACATGTTAGGGTGTGGCATGTTTTCAAATCGCATTTTCTGCAACATCTTTACTGTTAAAAGATACAGTTGTTTATTATTAAGCAGCTACACGACACATTATTGGGAATCAAACTGACTGAAGGAATGTCAAAGCACATTTATTTGAAATGCAGAATGTTCTGTCTTTAAATGTTTACCGTTTCATATCTGAGTTTCCACAAAAAGAAGGACTGTTTGAATCTTTCTAGAAAAAGTTGTTTTGTTGTCTTGATAAAACAATATCTAAAGAGAGGAAGTAAAACCCTCAGCCAGTCTTACTGATAAGGCGCAGCCTTTTTTTGCCAGTAAATCTTGCGCTGCCATGAACTTATTGTTTGAATCATGTGGTGCACTCTATATCGATGCCGTGTGGGATGTAATTAATTTATTCCAGCACACAACACACAGGCGGTTTTCTGCCTGAATCATTCATTTTTGAAGGCCGTAACTTTATGCAATCTTGAATAAATAATAAAGGTGAGTGATGAAACCACAATGCGAGTGGTGGAAAAACTCAGAAGGAAAGCCCACATGTGCGTTTTAAAGTGCAGTGGGCCGTTGGTTCACCACCTACGTGCATTTCCTGTCAAAAAAAAAAAAAGAGGAGGGCCCTGACGACTTAGGCTCGATGCACGAGGACATTTACCCACAAGTAACACAGCGGCGTCAGTCAAACCTCTTTCTGCATCGCAAACGATGTTCACACATAAGGTGCAAAAACTAAAAAAAAAAATCAACCATAATGTGTGTTGTTGAGGTAACAAACTTCTAACATCTGATGCTTTCAAATATTTAAAATAATAACTTAAAGCAAATAGTGATAGTCAAAAAGTGACATTTTGAAAATGTGATTGAACTGAGGTGTGAACGTCTCCCTGTCATTTTCAGTATCTCTAAAACTAAACCTACATTTGCAATAAATGTGTTAAATATGGTCTAACTTTAACTTTCTTTTTCAGTTCTCACAGTTTGTACATTTTGTACAAGGTTGCCAAGCTTTGTGTTTCTTAGTTGATCTTAATTGATCCTTGAACTATTCGACTTATTTGTATAGCTGTACAAATATTTTTCAGTAAGCTAAAAATAGTTTAGCATATTTGGATACATTGATAATTCATAGCAGATTAACCCAAACTGAAAAATTCAAAATTCAAGTGATAAATTGATCGTAGAAATGCCTAAAAAAGGTAATAAAAAAGCAATATCCGCAAAATGACACATTACCATAACACATCACATCAAGTGTTTTAAACTTGATGTTAACTCTGTTTGGAGATCTGCAGACTTATATATCATTCTCAGACATTCAGTTTGTAATGTTGAAATGAGAGGGAACACCATGGTGACATACACAAGACTATCTCGTGCCATGTTTTGGTGTTGCTAGGGACCAAAATGAGATGACGACATAAGGAGCATTGTGAATAGAGAAGATGGTTTTAATTACAGAACATATTAGCCGGGAAGAGATCAGAAATAAGCAGTGCGGGAACAACAGATGACAGACTAAATGAACCACAGAGTATTTCTACTAGAGACTATGATAACTGAATGCTACACAGATGAGGAACAGCTGATGAAGATGATTGGAAGAAACAGTAGAATCAGTAAGCAAAACTAAATTCAAACAAATTACGACACTTCAGCCTTCAAAATGAAGATTGTTGCAGCGGACGAGTGTCAAATGATTTAAAATTATGGCATAAGCAGCTAAAATCAACCATCAACAAATTGTCTTTTGTTGTAACTTGATTAATCACTTTGATTTGCTACAGTAAATTTTAAATGTGGTATAAAAATAAATTTGATATTGATGAGAGGACAAAATTCAAAGTTAATGACAAACCCACATCTGGTGTTTTTAGGTTATAAAATGTCTCCAAAAACTCAAAATGTCACCTTGTGTAAAACAGGTTTATTGCTTGTGTTGATATTAAAATTCTTGCTGTACAATCTGAGAATGGCTGCACAAGATTAACTTCAGAGGGAAGTGTGTGAGAAAGAAACATCTATTCTCTAAAAACATGAAGAGCAGACAGACTGTTGTTTTTTTGATGAGTGTGAAATAGCAAGAATTGTTTTTTAGTTGTTTTTTTTTTGCATTAACCAAATACATAATTTACATAACTTGTGATTGAGCCATATGCATTCCAGGAACTGGGTCTACAGACCTCCAAACAGAGTTAACACAACACAAGTTGTCCAAAAAATTAGAAAAATGTTGAAAGAAGTAAATATGTATCTCACTTTAAGTATGAAGTACATACTTCATTCTTAATGCATGAACATTATACAAAAAGAAAAGATGAACTTTATTTCCTCACATTTAAACATAAGACATTCCTAGAAATTTGTGTGGCAGGATAAGAAAGCAGCTTAATATTACAAGCCTTATGTGTGTTAAAAGGTTATTTGTATCTCTGAGTGGTGAGCACACTGTGAGTTATCTGCATGCCTAGTAATGATCCCCTTCATGTTGTAATTTTGGTAGCTTTTGGGGGTTTCACAATGAGAATAGAAGGGGTCCAAGTACACAACCTTGTGGTCCACCAAGTTGTCTGACTCGCTTACCAGAAGTGAAGATGTGGGGTGAGTAAGTGATTTTTGTTCTTGTAAACCTAAAAATAATGTTTTTGTCAGTTAAAGATTGCGCCATTTGATTATGCCATTAAGAAGTCCAGAATTACCATCAGCATTATTCTGAAAACACAAGGAAATAATTTGTCCTTGTTAAGAATTCTTTTATAGTTGGATTTTCTATCTGAACGTTACTATTATTGTGATATATCTGATAAGCTAAATATCTACACCAGGGTTATTTCTTCAGAGACAGAGAAAAGTCAAACTGTTTAGGATATGATTATTGCTTACATAATCAACAACTTATTTGCCATTTATCTTTTTCAGACAAATAAATGAATATTTGTTAAAAGAAAAAGTCTTTGCTCAGCAGGCAATGGGTAACATTCCCAGGTACCAGTAAAGCTTCTGACCTGCAGTGGATGCATATGGGGATGTCGTCATGCGCCTGGTAACAGCGCATTTCATGCAGCATGTCCAGAATGGGTGGGATGGTGTCTGGTACGCCGTGATCCGGCCAGTTGACGTAATGCAGCTGCTTCAAAGTTCGGCTACACTGAAAAATAGAACATTGAAATGTTTGGGATCAGTTCATCACAAATTGTATGTCAAAAGTTTTTGTTTGCAAAACCATCATTTGAGTAACACAGTTAGGTTTGAGGTTGCAGTCGGTGTTTTCAGTCGCTGTAGCTGTCAACAAACCAGTTCCTTATCTCTTGATTGTCTCAGAGAAAAGGCCATGACAGCTACTTTCAAGGTTAATGCTTACGTTGCGATAAGTCAACCTTAACGTCCTTGTCAGATAGTCTCCTTTACTTTCCTCAGAATCCTGGAAAAAAGTTTAAAAAAAAAACAAAAAAACAAATACTTTTAAGATCGTTGAGTGTTAAAAGCAGCTAAATAATGTGCTACAAAAGGAAAAAACTGAGTTATTTTGTTCTTGTTTTGAAGTTTATATTGTTCAAACATTCCACGATGTACTGTGGGTGTCAGATGTGGATAAATGGAAAATGGGAATGTCAGTGTATTTTAAAACAGCTATAGAAAACTGTCTGAGTGGGAAGTGTGACAAAGTGAGACAAAAATTACTCACACAGTGGACGGCAAAAGCCTCGCATACAAAAGTGTCCTCTTGATTTTGTGGCCAGTACACTTCACACTTTTTCTAAAATGAAAGAAACAAACAACGATTTACTTCTGAAATGTTTTCATTTTAAATTCATGAGAAATCATTGCTTTACATGGAAGGCATCGTTTACCTTCCCCATTTCAAATTCTCGACAGGACATGACAATAACCTGAGTAACGAAGCAAAACGAAAGGAGTTCAACAGGATCATAACACAAAACAACGTTTTGACAAACACAGCAAGTGACAAGCAGACCAACATTTATGTTGTATTCCCAAATCATCCGTAGAAAGTCCACCAGTGTGTGTGGCAGCGGACCCTGAGTAGCAATATACGCCCTGGACCCTGAAACTCCCTGTAAGCAGAACACACCACATAGTAAAAGGATGTTGTTATTTACACTACGGAGTCATGGTTATTATCAGCAGTTGTACTGATTATCACACCAAATGAGTAGCATAGTCACTTCCTGAGAAAATAAGGGACATTTAACTTACCTTAATATAACTTGCATTGATGTAGTCGGAGTCTTTTTTGGATGTGGTGAGAGTGAGCTTTACCCGGGTGTGGTCAACTGGAAGAGAGGAAACATGGTCAAAGTACCAACAATGTCAAATTTCAATGATTGCATAACCTTTCATTTTCCTGTCGACCAACAGAGCAAAACACTAAATTACATCAAACACAGAAGTGTAAAGATAAATCGCCTAAATGTAATTTTACAGATGCACCATTCACAACAGTCAAAAAGCAAAGCAGAAAACGGTTCAGATGAATCCAACATGTATGTTGTTGCATACAACCTTGCCTGACTTTTAAAGTTTCTGCAAACACTCCAAACAAATTTCAGCTACAATATACTATCACCTGGAAATGTGATGAAAAAGCCAAAGGTAAAACGACGTCCACAGAAAGATTCTATTGATGTCAAAATGTGGTTGGAAAGTAGTTGGGGTTGATCACACGAGCTAACCAGCCCTGAATCTTAATGTCTCTGTCAATGTGTGGGCTTACTGAAAGCAAGGTGTTTTCAGTAAAAACACTCAACAGATATCCAATGTTTTAAAAGAAGTGACAAAGTAATTACGCAAGGTGACCAGATGGAAAGTGATTTGGCAGAAACGTAGCAAACGATATTTAAATGATTAGATGTGAAAGAAGCATCTGGACAGAACTAAAGAGGGTGTAACTGTTATGTTTGAGGGAAGATTTTACAAGCCAATGTCACAGCTGAGTGTGTGACATTCAGTTGCAACAGAGGATACCTCATACAGCCAATAGGCAGCATTATCGCCACTTTGTTGTGCTAAAGTCACAGTGGCTTAATGAGGAAACCAATGTGAATGTGATGACAGACACAAAGGGCAGGAAGAGTTTGCCCTACATGTCAGGATGTTTCACATACAGACTCAGTGAAGATTCCAAAACACCATCAAGATGAAATGCTTTCGTCTACTAATGAAGTTGCTTTTTACTACTTGTAGTACTGCTGTAGTCTTAACCTTTGCAGGTATTTTATCTTTTCCATTTACCTCGGGAGTTTGTGAAGTTGTGCCAGAAACATTTTGAATTTCACAAAATGCAAAAGCCAACAACGCAAACTGTGTCTACAGTGTACAACCGTATTATGAGCCCTCCAAAGTCAAAGTGTAGTCTTTATTTGATTAATAAAACCTAAAAGGACATATAGTGTCCCATCGTTTTCTAAATATTAATGATTCATGGGCACTGTTGTTATTTCTATTTTTGTCTCAGACTATAAACTGAAAGCTTAAAATATTACTTTGCATGAAGTATTTGCTTTAAATTGGATTACAATTTAACATAAAATATGGAGTTGTAGACTTTTAAAGATGAAATGACTTTCTTCAAGCAATTTGAAATCTTAGCAGTTTTCCCTCCTCAACACACAGATTCCTTGTTCCTGGAAAATGTTCACATCTCTTTGTGACAATACAGCAAAAACAGAAGAAATTTATAAGTAGTCAAATACTTTTCCTGCACTTGGTTTAGCATGTCACCCTGAATACATAGGACATAACAGCAACATAATGGAACCCTTCAAATTCAAGCATTTTTGCAGATTGTTGTTTCTTTTCCATCCAAACGTGAAGAAGAAGCACGCAGTGTTAATCATTTATACATGCAGTAATACTCTGTCATTATAAAATTGTTCTCAGTATTGCTACCAAAACCATGCAGGTGTTACATTTTTGTATCATTGAACTCCGACAGTCTGTCACTTTCTTAAAGCCTAGATTTAGAATCACCATTCGGTGTTATGACACCATTTGCACAAACATGTATGCCAACCACAGTTTTCACAGGTTTGCACTCAGCCCAACTTACAGGGAACAATGTCCTTGTATCGATTCTTCTTGATGTTTTCTTGTTTTTCTGCAGTCTTGGTGGAGAAGACCTTGTCAATGCGATACTTTGTTGACTGGTTTTTCAGCCTCTGAAAAACAAAAGATTTTTTTACAACGTACATTTTTAACTACCATGCTGCCATGTCTTGCGGCGGTACAAATGTCACTGGGCTTTTTTTTCCTATCTCTATATATAACCGCATTGGAACAAACACACCATGTACCAGATTTCTATTACAAAGAGTCATTTAAGCTGCAGCTTGAGGCTTCCTTTTTCTAGCATTTTTTTCAACATAGGAGTGTTTTAACAACATCAGATATGAAAAATGTAATATTAGCAAGAACAGTATTTACAGTGCATAAAAATATTTTAATATACTTGCTTTTTCTACAGCATTTCTTGGTATCTACTGAATGTTTTAGATGTTGCAACAAAAGTGTTTGATGGAAGATTTTGTACAATACAGAACCTTATGTGTCTTGATGAGTAAACACCACCATTTTGCTAAAATAAAAATTCAACTGACACTGAACTGAAAGCTCAGTGTCAGTTGAAGCATTTTCATATCCATGCTTCTTGTTGTCCTCTTTAAAATAATAAATTGTCCACATTACGCTACGTTCTAAAACATTGGCGATAGAAGAAGATAGAGAAACGGACAGCTGTAAGTGCATATGAAATGGGTCCAAGAATAATCCATAGTTTAACAGAATTTCATTGAAAAAGATAATTTTCACTATGATGAGGAAAACGACAATCTGCTCCCTCTCTAGAAGGTTCCAGCGACCGCCCTGTCTGCCAAGGTAAGCTCCAGCCTCATTGGTATCTTTCAGTTTTACAAAGGACGTCTGTATTCGTACAGTTTTAGTGGTTTCGTACACACTGTAGTGTGTCTCATTGGGCAGAGATTTCACGCAAAGGCCAAGGCCTGCAGCGTTCCGCCAATCCATTTTGAAAAGTGCCATATCAATGCTTCATTTAGTGTTATTTCAAGAGATACAACTCCCAGATCGCTTGATTAGCCCAAACAGATCATACATAAAGGCCATTGTGTATTTTAAAATAAAATCTTAATCCAGGTCTAAGTTCTGCTGACTGATTTGGTATCCATCTTCTAACCAGTGGTTGAAATTGACCAACTTTAAACCTTTTACATTGACAGCTGTTGCAGGAAAGCAGTATAGACAGTTTCTTATACACGCTTCATAAAATATAATGGTGTGCAGTAAGCTTGAACAACTTTTCCTTTTTTATTTTAACATTTTCTTCTGTTCTAGTGGCCTTTGTTTGATGGTGAAGGAAAGCAGATTAATGTGAGTTAGTCATGTGCTACACAATCACAATACCAAGGCAGAGCAGATGATGATGTAAACTATTTATTACATGTGCACTGTACTGATTTTAGTAAACTACTGGGAAAAAATACAAACTAAAGTATAATTAAATGTCTCTTATGAATTGACTCATATTTGTATTTAGGGAAACATCTTGAATTGAGGTGTCCCTAATTTACAACTGATTTTAAGATGAGAAAGACAAAAAAATGCATGTCAAATGACTTCAAGAATGTTGCTTTTGCTGTCTTCTGTCTCCTAAAGCCCATCAGTTAAGCCTGTAAATCACTAATGTTCACTGAGTGTTGCCCTTCATGTCAGACCAAGGGGAAAGTCATTAAATATGCCTTATTTTTTAAGCATTTAAAAAATTTCAGTGGATTTAGAGATGCAGATTTACTGCACATGTTTGCCACTGGCACAAAATTGACAAAGGTCTTGCTCAAACTTCTGCAGCCGGATATCAACATTACTTAATCTCATGCTGCACTTTTTAGATCCTCTACTGAACTCAGTAATAATAATTTCACCATTGCGGGAGACTCATTCACTTTATATAAACCATTGTACTTTTAGCCCTAGATAGTCAGGTGACTATGTATACAACATGTAAAACATACATGTATCATAAATGATACACAGGGGGTGTCAAGACTTAATGTGTCACAAAATGTATGTCATTTCTTTGCATCTGAACCTGCACTTAAATTGTTTTTATATACTTATATATGGTGAAAGACATACAGAGTACAGAGGAAAGTAACACAGTCACTCATGCTACAAAGCATTTCATTTTGAAGACAGTCGTCCTCTATTACTTAAAAGGGAAGTCACATCAGTATTTTGAGATACTGACTAAATGAGATGCCTAACACATTTATAGGGCATGTGAGTTTGCTGTAGCTTCAAGATATGGATGTCTGCTGCATTTTGCTCCACGCAATCAAGTTGTTATTTAAATATCTGTGCAACTTGAGAGGATACTGGTTCTTAATTGCATGGTTAAATAGGTTTTACACTCATCCACAGGAGATGTTGGTATGCAGGAACAACAAAGAGAAGGTGTAGCAGCAGCCCAGACGTATTTCAGACGTGAAATTGTTAACCTTCTCTTTCTGCTACTTTTGCATCTAACAACCAGATGAACAGCATAAGAGTTATCTTTAACTTACAGGATAGGGGCTTTTTCTTACATACTGAAAGAATAAGTGAGCACAGAGACAGGGAGAGATACAAATGCAAATGCACCTCGATAACACAAGATATTCTAAGTGCTGCCTCACATCCTCATAATTGTTCACCTTTATAAGACATGGTCTTTTAAAAAGTAAAATAGGCGATAGGGACCACTTTCTTTCTTTTGGCAGTTTCACCAGCAACTAATCCACTTTTAATTTATTTCCACTATCTCTTGTGAAGTGTAAATGTGCATGTGCGGTTTCTATGGCAGGTTGAATGCAACTCAATCAGTTTCATGTTCAGCTGCCTTGCATATTCAAATAATTTGAAGACAATTGTAACTTATTTCTTCCCTGTAACTTTGTTGTTGGCTACTGGACATTTTGTTAGGCACATTCAAGTCCTTTCTGAGATAGTTAGTAACTTAGCCTCACATGCACTTTAATGCATTTAGATGTGTGGATGTTGAGGATAGCTGAAGTAGCTTCTGCAAAAGTTAAAATTATGTTACACAGTCAACAACTCTGAATACGACATATGACCTAATGCAGTCCTGTAAGCTATAAACAGGAAATTAAGGCTAGAATTTGCACAGGGTTACCAGCGTTTAACAGCAACAGATTGGAAAAAATGTTGCCTGCTCCACTGATTTTGGATTATAGCTGAGATGGTGGTGGCAGAATTTGGCAAAACATTATGAAAGCATAAATCCATCCTGCATTGCGTCGACAGTTCAGACTTGCGGTGTTGGTATGAAGGTGTGGGGGATGGTTTCCTTGCACACTTACCACCTATTAGTTCTAATAGGACATCATTTAAATTCAACAGCCTGCATCACTTTATCTGTTGTCTGAAATCCTGTGAAGCTGGTTTCTTGATAATAACAATACATTTACTCCACCATACCCAGATCTCAACCCTGCAAGCACATTTGGAATGTGGTGGAACAGAAAATTTGCATTGTAGTTTTTCAATATAGATTAAAATTTATAACAGATTGATGAATTTTTGTCAAGAAGAATGACAACAATTCTGAAGGCGAAAGTAGGTCCGAAATGATCACTGACCATTTTGTAACTTCTTTATGGCTACAGCTAGCAACTTTGGACATGTCCCAAGCTTGAGGAAAATATTTTATTTTCTTTATTTCATTGACTTTTTCTTGCTTTTCTATAACAAATATGAAAATATTTTAAATGAAACAACCCATAAAAGTACCAAAAAGAGTCAGTCTGAAAGTTTAAAGGCAGAAAATTGGAGTCAATTTTCATATGATGCACCCCAGATGAAATGATACCAGCAGATGACTTCCACCCTTAACCGAGTGACACTCGGGATTAAGGCCCACACATGCTGATGGGGCTCTCTGAGACACTGTTCCTTTTGTTCAGAGGGCTTGGCAGTCAGCTTAAGAGTCTGTTGAAAGACTTGCAGACCGTCTGTGACTCTAACAACACAGTCCTTTTTGTTCTTTAAGGAAATGAGGCAACAGGGGTGTCTAGATGGAGGGCAGAGGGGCAACATGGGAAACACACAGTTCTGTCCTCAGGCTGTCAGTCCTCAATGGCAGGATGCCACAACATGTCAAACATGAACTCCAACACCATGTGTGTGGACATGTGGTTACCACGGTTGTTTGTCTTTGCTACTTTAAAGTGGTGAAGACATGTTTGTTCCTCACTGATTTCTCGTCAGTGTCTCGCGTCATCGCAAAGAGGAAGCATTAAAGTGCCTAGGAAACTGTTGGTACTTTTTGCTGAGTCTGACGACTTACAA
Source organism: Micropoecilia bifurca (assembly GCA_903067075.1). Classification (NCBI taxonomy): domain Eukaryota; kingdom Metazoa; phylum Chordata; class Actinopteri; order Cyprinodontiformes; family Poeciliidae; genus Micropoecilia; species Micropoecilia bifurca. The sequence goes on from CAEGAF010006339.1 coordinate 16,815, forward strand.
ATGTGAAAGACCATATGCTTTCGTTTTCATTTAGATTTTGTCTGTTCACTCAATAACAGAACACTTTACTTCTTTTACGTGGTTCAATAATAGATAGGGCAAGTTGTAGGTAAAACAGAGGAATTCATGATGGATTCCTGTTTAAAAGCAGAACTTTAAACGCCTGAACTGTTACAGCTGACTCACCGCAAACTCCCCAGCAATACAATTTGGTGCCCCCTCATCCGCAGCCTCCTGACACTCCAGCTGGGTCAGGATGCTCCTCAGAATCCAGGCCTGCTGCTCCATGATTGACTGTTCGCTGCCTGCGAAAGGGTTTCCTTCACAGGCATGTCAGATCACAAAGGTCCCAGTCCACTGATCATGGTTTTGTCTGGTGTTAATGGTGGCACTGCAGTGCACTTCTCTATCGCGTCTCTTACATCAAGGAACTGCTGTGACGGAACATATGAAGTGTCATAGAGGAAGCAAAAGTCAGCTTACAGGTTCTGTGGTCAGATTAAACAGACTGACGCGCCCCCTGGTTGTCTCTCACTGGGTCCTAAAGTCGCTCTGCGTTCAAGTGCTACCATGGTACCGGGAGTGAAACATCAAGAAAACAAACCGAGCCGTGCATGTGTGCTTTTAAACACGTCCAAGCAGCTCAGCCTCTAAAAGTCAGAGTGCTGTGCAGCCTGTTGGGCGACATTCAGGATACAGGCGAGGAGTGGAAGAGGGATGTAGGCTGGAACATAAAGTGAATGGTCAAAGGAAGGACATCTGAGAGTCTAGCTTTCTGAAAGGTCTTCATCTACCTGTTCCAGATCATTTTAGATTTCACTTATTAACAATGTGAAGGCTCAGTTTGTCATTTTACACAAAAAGTCATTATTAAGCAGAAGAACTTTTTGTCACAAAAGGATAAAAACGCTGTGTCAAATGTCCTTCAACAAACATAATTACTACCCACCTGTGACAATGAATTACATTTAAAGTAGGAGGAAACGTTCTAAATAAAATTAAGCTATTTGTAATAGGTGAAATAAAAACAACTTTTCTCTGTGATCAACAGGTGCCGTACATTGATTTAGTAACATGGTGACATCTAGTGGCTTTGTGCTAAACTTGAACCAAAATATAACAATTTACTGCAGGATAGTACAGTGATCAACAATCACTGTGTCAAAATTAAAGTCACTTTTCTTCTGTTCATTATTTTAAAAGATCTTTTTGTTATTTCTCAGGTCAGAATTATGTTTTCGTGCCCCTAGAGAAACAAAGAAGTGTTTTACTATGTTTTATGTTAACAAAAACTAAGCACACCCTCTGATTCATTAACCTGTATAACCAGGTCTAACATCAATAACTTGAAAAACGGTTTCTTGGTAAAGTATTCACACCATTAAGTTTTTTCACCATTTGTCACAATAAAGCTATACTTTTTGATGGGTTTTATACATATTTATGTGAAAGACCTACACAAATTAGTTCAAGTGAAGCTAAATGAAAATATACATGTTTATTAATGGTTTTTAAGAGATGAACTTCCTAAAACTGTGGCATTTAGCACCTTTTCTTTGTATACTTTAAGATAACATTCACTACAGTAACATGCCTTTGTGAAGTCATGCATTTTAATCTCATAAGTAGCTGTTCTGTGAAGGACATTAGCAAACAAAACAGCACCATGAAGTTCAAGGAGTTTCAAGGAGCAGATAGGTTGGGGTTTGGGTGTGCACTGTGGTGTAACAAGATTATGTTAGTCTGAGAAAAAATACAGAGAATACCAAAGAGCCATATCTCAGATTTTTCATCTTGAAAAAGGATAAAACTCTTCTATAAAGACAGCCCAGCTTTTGTAAATTCTATAAATAATACAGATTTGACCAATTCTAAAATAATTTGATACAACATCAACAAGGACAGATTGCACAACTAATAGTTTGCCTGTCAGTAGTTTTTCTCACCTTCCGCAGGGTCACAAACAGCAGTCATGCTGAGCCCCTGATGATGCTGTTTGTGAGATTGAAAACCTGATTTGTGCTCTATGCTTCTCCAAGGCCTAACCAGAATAGGCAAACCATTAGGGGTCAAATGAGCTTATAGGAACCTCTGCAGGTGATTAGATAATTGTGTATTGGCTGCTGAAGCTCCACTATGTCCAGCAGCAGTGATCACCATTTGAAGGAAAAAGTCTGACAAGCACCGCCACACAACTCAGATCCTGACATTAAGTGCTAGCAGTACTTTATTAGTTCAAGTGTAGAGCAGGGGGTCAAATGTAAGGTGCATGGGCCAAACCCAGCCAGCTAGAGGGTTCAATCAGGCCCACTGGATGAATTTATAAAGTGCAATATTATATATAAAATAGTAACGTGAAATTATTAAAAAGAAATGCATTTCCCGATCCTAGTTAGGGTTAGTGTCAAGCAAACCAACTCTGTTTTGGCAAACTCTGATCTCTAGGCTTCTGTTTATTCTCCCTTACCTGAGAATCACAAGACCATAAGCTGCTTCTCAATCTTCATCTCATTATTTATCCTGCACATTATCATCCATCCCATCTCGCACATGATGTCTTAACTAATTAGACACTGTTTCCAGGAGCCTGAGCCCCAAATCCTCATGCGCTTTTCCTTTATAACTTGAGTCCTATCCACAATTCTGCAGGTGGGTCAGAAAAACAACTGGAAATATGACATTTCATTCTTAAATCTGAAATTTTCTTCAGCTCAATACAAATATAGAAAAGGTGGATTTCAGTACATAAGAGGTCCTCTGAGAATGTCCATTAATAAACATGAAACATTGACTATGATGTAATGGAAAAGCAGATGTGTTTGAGGCAGAAGAGCAGGTAACACTCTGATATGTGCCTCTGAGGTTCTATGTGAAGAGGCGAAAGTGGTTCAAACAAACAGGAAGTTCAAAGCGATGCAGTCCACCTCTGAGTTTTCCGAGCAATCAAAACTGAAGGCAGCTTCTAACATCAGCATGAAGACATTGTGTCTACTTTTGTTTGTACATAGTGAGTAACCTATGATTTAATACTTATTATTTCTTAGTTTATTTGCTAATTGTTTTTAGTTAAAACATATAAAATAATTGTTTTCCAATATTTGTTCATCTCTGGAAAGATGACGGAGTAGATAAAGTAGAAACTAAATGTTTGTTTCGCTTGTATAAAGCCAGATAAGAACTATTAGGTAAATAAATAAAAACAAAGTAAATTCAGAGGCAATTTTATTGTCATAGCTTACAGTGAAATTCTCCAGTACCATTTGTTCAAAATTTGAACACTTTAATGGATGTAAATTTTAATGTTAAAAATAACATTGTTTTTTCAAAATGCAATGTATCAATTTCAGATGAATGTTTAAAGTAAATAATGCTTTATTTTATTTTCTCCCCTGTTAATAAGAATAAATGAAAGTTGAATTAAAGATAAATATTCTCATAGAAGTTTACTGACATCTACAGCACTACTCACTTTAGCAGGTACTATGTAATAAACCTTAAAATAATTTTTACGTTTTCTTGCATTACCAAAATTTTACACTGAAAAGTTTTGACATTTTGTTTCATTATGCACATTCAACTTTATTTATTTATTTATTAAGGAAAATATCTACAAGGGCATGTATTCATACTTGTACTGTTAGAGCTGAGCAAAGTTCCCCTGACTCTTTATCAGGGATGCCAGTAACTCTGGCTAGTGATGTGTTTCCCTTCTATAAACAATATATGTCTTGAATTTTTCAGCAAGCCTTCAGCTGCAATGCGATAAAAAAGACATCAAAGCACATATTGGAGGAGAATTCATTATTGTCTGCACTTATGAAAGTAAATTCCTGTTCAGCAAGAAGTACTGGTGCAGAGGACCCTCTCGATATAACTGTGACATTTTGCGGGATACCGATGGTGTTGCAAAACCCCAAAATAAAAACAGATTGAGCATATCTGACATGCGAAGACGTATCTTTGTGATGGTAACAAATCTCCAAATTGGGGACTCTGATGTTTATTGGATTGGGATTGAAAAAATGAATGCTGACATAATGACGTCAGTCAAAGTGACTGTTACTCCAGGTAAGAGCCGTAAATTAATTAATTTAGAGATTTTAAATTAAAGTGTTCTTCTTTTAGATATCGCATTGTTTACTGACTTCCAAACTTATTCAAACTGACTGCTCTTTTTTTGTCCCAGCTCCAGTGTCGAAGCCCAGACTTTGGCCCCTGACTCCTCTGACAGACAGTCCAACATGCTGGGGGAAGCCAGTAACCATTCGCTGTGGTGATGCAAAGGGAACCAATGTTTTTTATGCCTGGTATCAGAACATTCACCACAAAGGTTTCCTGCTCCTCAGCTCTTCAGATCTAAGCTTACACTGCAGCATGTTAACAGAGGACAGCGAGTATTACTGCTCTGCCAGTAACAGCTTCAGCAATGCTCAGAGTGATGCCCTTCCAGTGAAGATCCTCTTGCCTGACAACAGCAGCTGCATCTATGTTGCTAATATTCCTGGTAAGAACCAAAGTGATGTGACTATCATTGTCAAACCTCATGAAACCATCAATATCCTTTATAAAATGTAGCAAATAATGAACACAAATAGAATAATAACATATAGAATGTAATATGGCCAAATCAGAACATAACACTAAATGTTTCACAAAATGAATGTGTGCTTTTATGCAAATCTGTTTAAATCTGATTGCTTTCTATTACATGTGTTAACTTTTATGGTACCATAGCTATGATTAGCTTTGGTGTTGCTACTGCATGTCCTTTTAAAGAGAACATCCTGTGAAGCTCAAATATGCTGATAAGGCATGTTTGTGGTCAAACAAAAAAACATGCACCGGACTTAGTGATGATGTTACAGTGATGATGTTAGTGTGTGAGTGGTCTGGTGAAGATGTGTGCCTGCTGCTCGGCTTCCTCTTTGGTAGCCTATCCTGTGGTCCCCTACTTATGCAAACAGACTGTCATGATAGTTTTAAGAAGAGATTTTGATCATCTATATGTCAACAGCATAAATTATGGTCATTGTGACTGGACTTAACTGTTAATAAGTCATAAAATAGATTAAGGTCACAATTGTAGTGTAAAGAAGACTTAATTTCATTTCAGTTGTTTTATGTGTTGAGAAGCAGAAATGCAATGGATTCAGATGAGCAACAGAATATAAAGTATACAATGATTTATTTATTACAATCCAAGCCAAACTGAGAATAACAAGCTGTGTCCACTCACAAGGCTGTAATTTATTCTGCTACTCTCACAAACATACATTTGTCTGTTCACATACATACATACATTTGTCTGTTCACAGTGTAGATAACACTTGTGAACAGTGTTATCTACACTGTGTGTTATCTACACTGATAAAATTACTTTCTATCTACTTAAAAAAATTAAGGAAAATATTTGCATACACTCTCACAAACATATATATATATATATATATATATATATGTATATATATATATATATATATATATATATATATGTTACTCTAAAAACTCTAATCCTCTGATTAGGTTGCAGAAGCTTTCACTACATTATATTTTGGTTCCACTCTCTCAATTTCACTGTACAAAACACTGGCAACATAAAACAATGGCTCCTCCCAACAATGCCAAGTGACAGTTGAAAAGCAGAGGAGATTGATTGTTTTTACACTGTTTATATATCTCATGTTATTCTGTCATAACACAGAGACGGATATGTGAAAAACATACATTATCTATAAAGGTTCCATACTGCAGCTTTAAGAATTCTACCAAGTGAACATATATAAGGAAGAGGACTGAGTTTGGGGAATTGGCCGCTGCTTTTTAAATGCTCCTTTGTTCATCAGAGACAACAAGCCTCTTGTTAAGCCTGTCTGTCTTAGTGACTGTTCTGGGCAGTTTTGCAGGATTTCATTAAGATATTGATTTTAATCTTCACAAACAGCTTCCATGTGATAACTGTTTGTAAGCGTGTCCCTAACCTTTAGCCCTATTCCCAACAGCTGATAAAACAAATGATAATATTATGCAACTCTGGTACAATTCCCATCCAGTGTTGGATCCTCAGACCACATCTCTGTACCCTGGGCCAAGAGACTTTATCTTTCTTCAGTCGCATCTGTGCTCTGCTACAGAGGACCTGATTCAAAGAAAATCACATTAACATAAATGGGTTTGTGAGACGCCTGTGCTAAATTCACAAATTTACATTGGGTGCATTGAATAAATAAAATGTCTAAAGCATTCAGAGAAGATAAACTTTACAATCAGGACCTATGCCTTTGGAAGTGGTGCTGATCAACAAAAAAACCCACAAACCACAAATAACTGCAGCACATGTGTGTTAAGTGGGCCAAAGATCAACAGCATTTATGTGAGAGACTTATATGGTCATACAGCAGGGGGTTGTTCAAGCTGAAAGGTTTGAACCACAAGATAATAACTCTGTGGTGCCTTCAGCATTTGATACTCTGGTTTAACATATTGTGCTCTTGTTTAAAAAAGGCACAGCCTGGTTATGGTTTATTGTCCTTATGAGGATTTTAAGATGATTCAGACCATAAAAAGGTGATTATTTTTAAGTTTTCATAAAAAAACCAAACTGACCAGAAAAGTTAACACATCTGTCACAACTGTGATGGAAGTCTCCTTTGTCAGATTGGTGACCTTTATCAAAGGTCACACAAACATAGTTTTACTTTTCTTGCGTAAGGAAAATAACCATAAACATGTTTTATGTCAAATGTGAAATTTTACAAATATGAGCTTTTTAATATCTATGAGGTTTGACATTTTATTACCATGCTGTTAAAATCAGCAATTTTCCATAGTATTCTGTAAATATCTTTGCTTTTATTTTTTAGGGCAGCCTGTTTATGACTGCGCAAACAGAATGAGGACCACTGTGTCTGAAACTTCACCAACAACAATCTGCATAGAAACTACAAATATCCCCTCAGACACCTCAGAGCAGACTTTACAAGTCAATCAAACTGCTATGTATGCATTTTTCAGCAGGTTAGAATGCATCTTTTTACTGTCTCCATGATGGAAATAATATATAATGGACTGAAATGATTGAAAGTAAACTCATCTGAAAAGGTTGTAACTTCTTTTTTACAGCACATGGACTGGAGTACCACTGTGGTATGAGCTGCTGCGATGGGGTTCAATGACAGTCTTAATCGTAAGTCTGTGTATATTCATCAGATGTACAAAAACAAGACACAAGAAACATGGCAGAAGGAGGCAAAACTTTAATATGGAGTAAAATACTTATTTTTTGTCAAGTTAATTGATTTTAACATTCCTTGTATATATGTAATCTTTAAATAAACTGTATCTGCCTCAATTTGTACTTCATGCTTAAATGTCCTAAAGCCTAAATAAAGTAGAATTACTCAATGACATGTTATGGCATGCAAATTAATACTTAAGGTAAAACTATAAGCGACTGCACAAGCTTCCAGAATCTGCTATTACAGGAATTATTATACAAAATGTTAAGTTGAATTTAAACATTTATATGGATAAACACTTGTTTTGTTGTTTGAACTGTTTCCTGCAATACATTTAAAACAAAGTATAATATAACAGTAGTTTTGTTGTAAAAAAAAATAAAATGAAATTAGAATTCAAAGATTGCAACAGTTTTGAATCCAGTAAGAAACAATTCTGCTTCCAATTATGGCACACCTTAAAACACACACAACATTCATGTTTGTTTGTTTGTATTTTTTACTTTGCCATGTTACACATATTTAGCAAGTGTAAAAGTGCATTTAAATCCTTTGGAATGAAACCTTAATATATTTATGTATTTAAATTTTGTATAATAGACCCAAAAAGAAGGTAGAAACCTGAGAAGTTGACGGCAGTTTTTATTTTTATGACATACAGTTAAGCAACCTCATCTGACCATCTGACTTGGTCAGATGAGATCAAGTCTTAACTTTAAACCACTTACAAAATGCTTTATGGAGGAACACTTATGCTTTGTATCACCCTGAATACATGTTTATCTAGTTATCTAGTTTACCAACACATTCCACAGAGGGTTGCTCTGCTGGAGTTTTATGATTTTGAGGTTGAAGAGAAAATCATTACATCATACTCTATTAATATATTGTTTCAGAATTTTCATTGTCCCACCCAAAGCATTGCAAATGGCCAAACAGAAACCATAGTTTAGAAAAAAGAGTGTTCCTGAAATGGAAGCCACTGTATAGTTACTCAGAACAATAATGGCACACCCATAATTTCCTAAAATTCATTCTGTGTTCTCTGCAGGATGTTTAGATGTGTTTTTGTGCTGCGTTCAGACAGATTGTTGGAAGGAGTAGGACATTGTCAGTTTATTTTTATAAAATGCTCAAGTCTCAGAGATATTTTCTGAAAATTATTGTTTTACATCCTGCTTAAATTTATTTTCTCATTTGGGTCCCATAACACATGCTGTTGATTTCTCCATTTTGTATATTTGTAGTTTAGCAGCTTTGTACTATCATTTTTTTTATTAATTAAGAGAAGTATTTCAACATTTTCAAACCTGCCAGGGGGATGGTTTATTTCTGCTTTATTTTATAGACATCTCAAAGTTTTCTGTATGCAAAGTGATGTGATTGTGATATATCTTCAGCAAGAGATCTGTCACTTATTTGTTTTGATCAGGGATCATGATCTGTCACATTTTAGAACAAAAGTGGTGCTAAACTGAGATCAAAACCAACATTAGTTGTGGAAAAGTGTTCCTCAATCTATTTTTGCTTTCAGACCATCACACACATTTGAGTATCAGACAAAGATGATCTCAATAAAGACCAAATTCAGTTTATAAATGATAAGTTTCATTCATTACAGAAAAAAGACATTCATACAATTGTGTCCCATTCTGGAAAAATTATTAAATTATGAATCAACTGTAACACTACCAATGTTGAGTTTAATTTAAAGGCCACACTCAGGCCTGATTACCACCAGAACTAGAATCACTAAAATAAATCCTTTAAATGGACAACAAAATAATGTCCTGACCTAAAGAAAGAAAGACAAATCTGTCTCCTCTGTTTAGAGGGGGTTACAACGCCATTCCATAACCTCAGGTACACTTGTGTTATCTACACTGATAAAATTACTTTCTATCTACTTAAAAAAAATATTAAGAAAAATATTTGCATAACTTATTTCTGGACTGTTCTTTAAAGCACTTATATATATTTCTTTACATAAAAAATAAAATCCAAGTGAAATGAACTTAATTTTATCAAGAAGATTAAATAAAATTACTGTAATGTATAAATGACTCAACTTTTTTAAATGACATGTGCAAGTACATTGTAGAATCTATTAGTTCAACTAACTTAAAAAAAGCAAACTTGTTGCCTTAAAAATCAAATTATTAAAACTGAAAAATGATAGTCAGAGCAAATTTTATATATTAAGTTTACACAATTCGACAAGCTTGATCATTGTGAGTTGCATTAACTTGTACAACTTTAGTGACCATAAGTTTTTCCACACGTATTTGCATATCCCCCATGACGTAATGACGTATCCGTAAAGTGTGTCACTTCTGGTTACGCCCTCCTCCAAAAAGAAGTGGTGCACTAACAGGAAGTGTCCACTAGCATAATAGTTCTTCGTGTTTGATTCGGAGGTGTTTACAGCTGGTAAGTCCGAACCTGCTTTATCTAAACCTGTTAGATTTATCCATAAAAGAGCAAAGAATGGAACTTTTCAGTAATTTTCGGTTTGTTTCAGTTATGTTTGATAGTTCAGCTAACATTCAGCTAGCTAGCCGAACGCGGTACGTGTTTTTAATCGAATATAAATATGTATTTATCAGCAGCCGATTCATACTGTCTGGTGTACTTTTCCTGTATTTTTCAAAATAAATGGACCTTTTGGCAACTTCGGCTTGCATTACAGTGAAACTGAAGCTATGTTAGGATTAATGTAGGCCGTTGTTCTGCGACGCAATAACGCCCACATGTTTAGATTTTACCCAATAAATAAGCCACTTATTTTTTTTTAAAACTCGGTTTATTGCTGTGCTTCTTTAGCGTGATGTCGCTTGTGGAGTTGGTTTTCCTGAAACGTAAGAATATTATGTACATTTTTGCCTCGGTAGACGCTAAGTTGGTTTGGTGATTAAAAACAGAATTTGCTTGGAGTTCAATTGTGTTTCAGAAATATGGTAAACTATTACAATGGATGCTTTCTTTCATTTAAACACACGTTAGTAACCCAGTTGGTTTTGGTTTCTACCGAATCTTCAGTCTAACATCATGTCTAACAGTCTAACAAGACAATTATTGACACTGAATGACTGTCATTGTTCGTATGTAAAACATTTAGAGCTCGCTGTCTCATTATTTCAGCTCATATTTCATATTTGTTTGCATGTTTTCCCGGAAAGGAACTGTTGTCACTGGATTACTGCCCCAGATCCTGCCATGGGTATTACAGCTATCTTTATACTCGGCAGTCTTGGCTTTGCCATAATTGCTCAAGGTTAGTTCAAACGGGGACACGGAGCATGCGCAACCTGACAGTAATTGAAGCTTTTTCAATTCTCACGCCCATCTTTTCAATTTGTAAAAAAAAAATCTAGCACAAGATTGCTCCAAGCCCCCTGCAGGAGCCAACATGGATTTGAGGGATGAATACATTACCAAGCAAACATTTCCAGATGGGAGCAAAGTTTATTTTGCCTGTAATTCCGGCTACACAGCTACTGGAGGATCTGCTTCTATCACATGCACTGCTGGCTCATGGAGTCCTGTGAGGCTGCTATGTGAAAGTGAGTATTATTTAATAAATCACACCATAAAATTCTCCATGATACAACAGTGGAATAATTTACTCACAATTTGAACTTGTAGTATTCTCAAAAATCAAACACGTATATTTTAACATCATAAAATGCTACTTTACTATATTTTTCCCCACGTGATTTTAGTAGCAATGTCCAATAAATTGTAGTTTGAGTGTAATTTTGTTCTCTTTTCTGGTTCCAGGGAAATCTTGTGGCTCTTTGGGTGAGGTGCCTAATGGACAAGTTGATTATGACGGAAATGAGTTTGGTGATACAGCTACGGTCACTTGTAACCGAGGGTTAGTAACATAAGTATTAGTTTATCCCTTTTGTATATATATACAGTGAAGTCGTACTGTAATGCTTTTATTGAAACAAAATGTAAGATTAGTCTGAAAAAAATTTATAACCAACCCGTTGAAGAATATTTAAAAAAAACAAACTAAAATAGGTATTTTTCTTCTAAATATACTGTCAGAGAATTTAGTGGTAATTCCATACAAACCAAAAACCTGCAGTATCTGAAATGGAGCTTTGTGTGTTGTACAGCTTGGCTTTCAAAAACATAAGGCTAGTTAGAAACGATTCTAGGTGTTTTCTATTTGCTAATAATATGTCATACTGTAGAATGTTGGATTTCAAATTGTGTGGTATTGGCCTTGTATCCTCTCCCAGATTAATGGACAGTAGCATGCTGACCACTAAGATAATTACTGAAATCATTCCTGTCATTGTGGTAACGCACACATCAATAGTATAGAAAAATCCCGAGCCAAAGCAAATGTGCTGATGGTAAAATGTAAGTGTAGCGGCTGAGCTGATGCTCAACCCTCTTGGTTGTTGGAAGCAAGTAGCAGCATTTTCTTTTTGCTGAGCGTTGTAAAAATAATTAGTTAAAATAAATGCTTTCTATTTCTCCACTCACTCATTAGCTACATGCTGGTTGGGAGGTCGAGTTTTAGATGCGAAGCCAACGGATGGGGTGGCAGGTTACCAACATGTGACGGTTGGTGATCTTTTTGTTCATCTCAGCTTCTTGAAGGCTGAAAGGATCTGAAATATGAAAAACTTAATTCTGTTTTGCAGCGGTGCAGTGTACCACACCACCAACAGTTGTAAACGGCGAATTTTATCCAGACAAAGAGCTCTTCAATTACGGAGAAGTTGCGCGGTACTCCTGCGGGAGAGGATTTGTACTTAATGGATCAAACGACTTAACATGCTCTGATGAAGGGAAATTCTCCCCTTCTCCTCCAACCTGTGTCAGTAAGTATTGGGCTGTTTTTAGTCTCAAATTTGAAAACAAAATTTTGACTGATTACTGTTGTGACAATACTAATTTCCTTTCCCTTCACTTTTAGAGGTTCAATGTGAAAATCCTGTAATTGAAAATGCTGTCTTTGAAAGTGGTTCTCGGCCTCCATATGGACACAAGGCTACAGTGACATACAGCTGTAAACCTGGATACAAAATGTATGGCTCGCCTACTGTGATATGCGATATAAATAATCAATGGTCGCCATCGTTACCAGAATGTAAAAGTAAGTATGTGGGGGGAAAAAACACTAATAAAATAATGCACATCATAATCTGAACATTAATTTCCTTCCATGGTAATGAAAAAAGCTGCTAAAAAGTGACTCTGTGACTGGTTAAGCTGGTAATTAATCGTTGTGTTTGCATGTGGGGTCCAACTGACCCCACACCCGTAAAACTTGTATCATTTGCCACAGTCCTCTACGTTTGCATTCTTCAGATAATGTGCTGTTTGATGTGTTACTGATATTTCATTTACATTTCCTACTTAAAATAATTTTTTACTATCTAATTTGAATCTGTGGAGAAGTTTTTTTTCCCTTCTATTAACAGGACATTTGACTTATCACTTCCCCTTTTTGACTTGTGACTTTAGCTGAAGTTGAATTTAGGCAAAGATGAGTGGACTTGATCATTTTACCGAGCACAGGGTGTGACAGGCTTTTTCCTGCTTGGAAAAATTGTAAGATAGTTTTAGAACTTTTTTCCAGACTTTAAAGTTCAGTTTTTTTTAGAGTAAGTACAGATAAGTCATTTCTTCAGATGCTGAATTCCAGGCTGTTCAGTTTATATTTCTTTCATTATTTTAAATATCAGGAATTATTGGTACCAAGATGATTTTCTCCTTATTGCACTCTTTGTTTTTCTCAGGGGAAATTCAACCTCCTGTCAAAACTACTACTACTCCCACTACCACTACCATTATCACCACAAAAAAACCTAAAGGTAAGTATGTGGACTTGCATGTAACTTGTGAAAAATGCCTAATTTTTCAATATGATATAGATGGGAGCGAGGATCATGTTACCTGTTAATGGGTTAAATATGCAGTTTTAAAGCAGCGAGTGAATGTTGTCCTCGAACTCAGAAATTCCAAGTTTCTAATTGGATCTGGAAACGCATGCCTTCCCCCTCCCTCATTACCCACCTTCCTGTCAATTAACTATCAAATATAGGCCACTAAAGACAATATATATATATATATATATATATATATATATATATATATATATATATACAAGCAGTGTCTACTTGTTGTCTCTTTAAGAACTTCCTACTCTGTCCTACACTCCACCTTTAGCACGTCATCAAAACAAAGTTTCTCAATATGCCTTTGACAAACGTTCTTAGTTGGACTGAGAAGTAGTTTGTATGATGAGCTCAGCAAACTCGTAGTTCCCCCATGATGCAATTTGTTAACTGATGTTGCTGCTAGTCTGGAGTGGGGAAAACTCCAAAAGGGAAGCTACGAGGAGAAGGTTTGTGGAAATAGGTGGCACTTTGTGGGATTGAGTGTTTGTGCACTGCAGAATGGTTGCCATGGGAGATGCAAGAATTTCTCAAACATGTATTAAATAATCAAAACAACCTTCAAGGTCTGATTTTAGATGAGGGAATAACATAATAAGATGACATAAATCAAAGAGGTAAAATTTACATAATACCCCTTCATTAAAACAATCTGCGCACAATGTCTACCTGCCGTGTCGAAATAGTAACTCCTCTGTTATCTGGAACGCTGTTACCTTAGGTATGACTTCCACCCAAGCTACGACTTCACGGTTCCAAGGTAAATGGAACACAGCTTATATGATGAAAGAAATGGACAAATATGAGGATTTTAGCCAGTATATCAAGAGCAGGGTGCAACTGGATGCAGTGTCTACTTGCCATGTTGAAATAGTAACTCCTCTATGTTATCTGGAACGCTGTTACCGTAGGTAGGACTTCCACCAAAGCTCTGACTTCACGCTTCCGAGGTAAATGGAACACAGATTATATGCTGAAAGAAATGGACAAATATGAGGACTTTAGCCAGTATGTCAGGAGCAGGGTGCAACTGGATGCAGTGTCTACTTGTTGAAATAGTAACTTCGCTGACTATGTTTTCTGGAACGCCGTTACCTCAGGTGTGACACCCACCCAACCTTCGACTTCCATCTCCCCAGGTAAATTGAACGCAGATTATATGCTGACAAGAATAGGTTCACATTAGGATTTTTAAAGTGCTGTGTAAATAATATATAACAGCCACAACAACAAACATATATGAAAGTTAGCAAATTAAATCAATGCTAACCTCGCTAAAGCTGCTATAAGGAGTATTATCTGACTTCTTGCGTCTGGTGGAGAGGCCAGACCTAGAACTAAAGGAAGGACCACCGAACAGGTCAGAAGATTTTACATTGCTGCCCTTTCTCAGGGATTTCATTTTCATCTTTCAACTTTTCAGTGCCGCTTTATGTTTATTAGTTTGCTTTTGCAGCTCCATCTTCATGGCTAATGTTGACTTATTTAATGTTGCATACAGCGTTCCACACAGTAAACGAGATGACTAAAAAGACTGGCTAAGGCACCGCAAACTAAGCAGCTGCTTAGGACCCCCAGACCATTGGGGGCCCCTATCAAAATTTTAATTTAATCGCAGACCACACATCAAAGGTTTAGCATTGTTTATTAGAAATGACAATGCTGTTAAACTTGATGTAATGGTTTTTATTTATTTAGAACAGACAAACAATAAAAACAGATGACAAAATAAAACATTGTAGTGATAGTCATGACCTGTTTAAATATGTTTTACCGTCAGAATCCCGATTGCTTTTTCTTCCCGTAGCTTTTCTGATGTTTTTTTTCTTGCGAATGCTGCCATTTCTGATATCCGTCTGACTGTTTCATCCATATAGCATTTAAGAAATCTCAGGTTTATTTTACAACACAGAAACCAGCAATCTTGCTCTGCACAATAAACGCCTATGGGCAGCCACTGCATGTTGCAGCTTTCCTACCGCTGTTCCACTGCTTGTTATATTTAATAGCAAGAATCAAGATAAATGTACAAACTCTAGAAGAGTTAAAAAAAAACATCACCTGATGCAAAACTGCTTTTTTCTTTCCTAAAAAAAAAAAAAAAGGTGCGACCTCAAATTAATTCCCGCTCTCTTCTGTCTCTTGTTTGGTCTTTTTTTCTTGTTTTTCTTAGATGATGGTGACGCTAACTTTCCGCCATGGATTATTATTGTAATTGGTAAGTTTACCCTCATCCTTGAGCTGTGTGTTAACAGTAAACAAAATTTATGTGAGCCCTTTTCAAAAGTAGTGTGACCTCAGATGAACAGTGTTGCTATAATTACACAGATCATGGAGTTCTATAAAGGTCAAACAAAATAACCTAGATTGTCTTGGTTAATAAATCAGCCCCTTTGCAGAAGTTATTTTTTATCTTTTTGCATTTTGCTCCCAAAACAGAAAAAATGTATTCTGATCAGAAGTAGTAGTGATTGTTGTAACTGAACACATTTAACACTGAGTTTAACATTTTAACCTTTTAACTTTTCCTTTTGTTTGTTTAACACAGTAGCTATGTAGAAATAACCAAAACTATTGTTGGCAGATAGCATTTTATTTGCCAATAAGATACAATATATAGAGAAGTGCTACAAGATACTTTTTTGACAAATTATGGTAAGGATATTGATTTTTGTTATGAGAAGAAATTATGTTAGGTGTCTGCTTCTCTAATAGATCAAGATAATTTCTTCCAACTGGCAGATTTTTAAAATTAATTTGAAACATTTGAAGAAGAGCTTTCTGTTTAATGTGTTGGGGGGGGGGGGGTGAAACTGTGATTAAATTTCAGGACCATTCTTATAGCTCACACACAAACTCCAAACATCACAATGTCTTATTTTTTTGTCATCAAAATAGTTATCTCCATCATCGTCATTTGCATTGTTATATTCTTCATCCTAAAGAAACGGTAAATCTTTGTTTTATATCTATGTAAACTAACGCTTTATGGAACTTGCCTCTTGTTTTTTTGTCCTGTCCTCAGCGCAGCCATTAACAGTCTGAATGTGTGCCTTTGCTTCATGTTTGAACTTTCTCTCTGTTGCTTGATGAAGGGCTATGTTTTGCACTTTGAAGTAGGGATGGGCATTTGAAGAAGAAATTACATCATAACATCCTGTAATTCAAATTTTACAGATTTTTTCCCCCCACAAGCTTCAGCATCTTATACAGAAGCTTGACCATATGGTCAGATGATCAGAAGATGTTGCTAAGAACAAGTTTGCCTTTGCCACTAGCAAAGCCACCATCTTCACTTTTAGCTTTTGCCATCAGATTAATAAAAAAATAACTACTGATCTGGGAATGCAATGCCCATCTCTACTTTACAGACTTGTGAAGCTCTTATGTTATATTATATGCAATTAAAAAGGAACTCTCCTCTACAGAGCTGTGGAAAAATTCTCTACATACTATATATATATATATGCATCTCAATAAAATAGAATATTAGTGAAAACATACATAAATTCAGAGTAATTAAGTTCAACCCAGATATGAAGTAGATTCCTTACATACTGGGGGCATTTCAAGTGTCTGCACTATAATGTAATTTCTAAAGATTACATTTATCAGATAAAAAATGGGTGCAAAATCTTGCAGGAAAATAAAATCAGCTCCATAGAGCTTGTAATTAAAGGGATACATAAAGTGCCTTCAAATTTTGTGATATATGACAGCAGAAACTTTGGATTTGAAACTTGGACTTGAGTGAACCAACCGTATTGAATGACCCAGCTTCCAAAAGCATCACTAGTGGTGGGAACCAAACACTGGACCTCAATAAACGTGGATTCTGAGTGTCTGCACTCTTGCTCTTGGGGAACTTTTTTTAATTTGAAAAGGCACTTTGAGCCACTGAGCAGTATTATTATTTTTTCACTTAGCCTTTACTTCTGACATTATCTTTGCCTCAGGAGCTTTGCACAAGAAACTATACAACTCTACCCTGTGTCATGGATGCAGTCAATTCCATGTTAAAATCTCCAGCGTACTCTGGAATAGCGAGACTTTTTAACAATAACTTTTTGTGTCTTCCCTACCTTGTGACTGACTCTGTCATGTTAGGAATTTTCTGCTTGATTCGCCATCATATGGCCATAATGTAAAGAATCTATACAAAGGTTTTACTCAACTTTTTGATGATATTCTAATTTATTAAGATGCACATAATTTTAGATATTTTAAAATGGCATTTAAAAAAATGCTACATTTATAAAAGCATTAAATTCTTTTATATTCAACCATTAATCAAATAACCTACAAATGACTAATTGCTGCTGACGCTGTGTCTACATAATGAAGCCTCATTAGTTTTAGTCTCAAAGAGCAAACCCAAACCTGAATAAAGCATCCAAGAAAAGGTTTATCCATTACTTTGTCATTTGCATACTTCAATTATTTCAGGAGATTGTAGATCACAGAGCCACCACAATTTTTGGGGGGAGCTAACTTTGCAATAATTCATAAATCATCAGTGTTCATATGAACAGCGATTTTATTTATTTTTTTTCTGGGACTTCACTTGGCTGTTAATTGCAATTTCAATGTGTTTCTGCATATTGTCACCTTCCTGAAATGATGTCTAAGTGACTTTTGGCCAAAAGTGATTATTTATTTTTGCCTATATCACTTTTGGCAGAAAATGACTCAGGCCATCATCTTATTAGGTGACAATATGAAAGTTATTTCTATTTCTAATGACTATCTGGCTGTATAGGAGAGTTTCTTTACTTCTAACCTAGTATCAAATTTCAAGATATGTTGAAATTAGTTTTGACCCTTTTTGTTTAATTTAGCTTGTGAATCATTTCTGTTATTAGCTGTATAATGTTTAAGGTTGTTTGTAAATACATTTAGCATTTACTTCCTTCAGATAATGATTCTTTATAACAAAAAAAAGAAGGTACTTTATTCATACACAGTACGTACATCTTCGCTGTGGGTGTGACAATTCAAACTTTACCACATTATTGAATTTGATTTTACCCATATTTTTTTCTTTCAGGACAAAGTTACAAACATTGATTCTGTTCTGCTTGGATAAATAACTTGATCATAATTTTAATCTTCATGTAAAAACAGTATAACTGATTATTTTAAGCTGCGCTGTGTGTAGATGGCTGCTTGGTTGGCACTTGTTTATGTTGGTGATCTTTTTAGATGAGCAGTACACAGAATGGTGGGTGTATCCCTGCTTGGACCTCGGGTTGCATGTTACAGGAGGTCTCAGCATGCTAAACTCTTGTTAGTCACCTTTTCATGCATATATTTAACCAGTGATATTGACCAGTCATTGGTGGGTTACAGCAGTCGGCGAACCCGTACTGTCAAAGATCCTGCAAAAGATGACGAGGATGTACCATTCTCGGTAAGGAGATTGTTGTCCAACAACAATTGTGTTTAATAAAAACATGATTGCATGTTGAGAAATAACATGTTTTATTTCATTACCTTGTATTTAAACAGGTGAATTAAGGTATTGTTGGGAGACTTTTTTTTATATATATTAAAAAAAGCCCTATAAATGCACAGATCAGCCACAACACTAAAATCGGCAATAATGTTTTGCAGGGTTTTCTTTCTGCAGTAAGCCCTGTAGACTACAGATGTATACTAGATATATCATCAAAAAGGTTTCAGAAACAAATGTCAAAAAATAAAACTCATTATGGAGATGCATTCCACACAGTTGTGTTCTCCTGGCTTTTTATATGTATTAATTTATGTGACTATTAGTCTGATTGTTGCCTTCCTAAGTGATTATGCTCGATTGTCCTGTTACCAGTCCAAGCTACTAGTAACTTGTTTCTTTAGCAAAATATTATTGCCAAAGAAACTCAATGATGTATCAAAGCAAAAATGAAGGAGAGAGTGTCAAAAAATTATAAATAATAAAATAAGGTTTCCAAGTTTAGAGGTAGCAACTACCAGGCCCAGAATGAAGCTATCACAGTTAGTGATGGTTTGCAGAATCATATCAAGTGTTGATGAAAATCAACTGTTTCATAAAGTCTAGTCACCACAATCGAACAACAGGATGTTTTGGAGGTCTTGATGCTTTCTTCTGTGGTTATTAAACTATTGAAACCACTGCTGAGGTTTCCTGAACCCCTCAGCAGAGCCACAGACTCGTCGCCTCCTTTCCACGCTGCTCTGACAGAATAATTGTCTTAAACAATCCCTTTTTGTTGGTCTTAGTAATATTAAAATAGCCTGAAAACTGAATTTTAGGTTGTCATTAACTGAGCCATGAATTAGATTAGTGCTTTGACACTCTACACTCTGTGTGTAATTAATCTATATGAGTTTCAATTTTTGAATTGAATTACTGAAATAATCTTTTTGATGGCTTTGTAATTCAGATGTAGCTGAACTTGTTTATGGAGTTGGGACATTTTACCCCCAGAGTGTATTTAGCTCTGGTAAGAAGTGTTTGACAAATTCCCATTGCACTGACATCACAGACTATTTAGAGGCTGTAGTAGGTGGTGTTAAAAAGGCCTCATTTTAGAACATTACAGCATAGATAATTGAGATTTTAATGTTGTGGCTGTATATTTTTAACTTTCAGCTCTGTTTTTCTCTCCGTCTTTCACATTAATGTAGGTAGCCAGGTATCCTGCGAATGCTTTCTTCACTCAAACATTCAGCACATTGTTTTCCTCCATTGTAGGTGTGATACTTTTTGTAGAAAGCGATCGATTACGTTTCTCTGTTGCTTTTTTTCTTTAGTAAGCGTCACTGTTCTGTTGGTCCAAAACTCCTGCATGTGAAGACGCTGCCTTGTGGAGAGGACTATCCCCGGACCACTCTGTGAATGAAGACAGTTCCAAAGAAAAATGAGGAACTCAATAAACTACTTTCTAGAAATCAGCTTCTGCAGAGAAGTCGGAATGTAATTTAGACAACATGACATTTATTCTCACTTGATGTTTCAAGCGCCTGGTCACTTAAAAGACACATGAATCCATTTGTTATCTGTTTTACATTTTTGGACACTATTGTATTCTACGTTGATTTGGAATATTTGCATTAGAGCAGAGCTCAAGCTGGCCTTGTGACACAGCTACTTCTTAATCTAGTGAAAGGATCATTTTAAAAATATAATTATCGCACATTTTGTTTAACTTCAGTTTGTGCAGAAATATTTGATCTAATTAGAAAAAAAACTTCACATTTTCTGTCACTGCAAAGATAATGGGAGCTTTTGTAATTGTAGAAAAGACTCCTGGGGATTTAAACCACTCAGTCTTAAAGTTCATTATACAGATCAGAAATTAGTGCCTAGCAAAGTAAAATCCTATGTGCCACTATGCAAAAGAAATATCAAGTACTTTGCTGTGTATGTGTGTTTGAGTTGCAATAAATAATTTTCCAGTTTAAATCATGTTATCAGTATCAACCATTGGACTTTTCTGTCTTTTTATGTTTTTCTTTGTTTTGCTTTATATTATCAATAACAAGACCACTTTTTTCCCCATCTGTATTCAGTTTTCCTTTTACATTGCGGTAATGCTGACACATTTTTAGTCGCAGAACTTTAAAATAATTTTGTGGTTGCATAAATTTTTATTGAAGGTTATCTGAGCTAGGCTTGCACTTATTTAAGTTGATGACTTCAAATCAATGTGATTTCATATTGTTTGGAGCCAGTTGTCAAATTGTGTATTTTTGTAATTAAAATAAAGGCTGAAAACAGAAGTGTTGTTTTTCTGTACTGGAAATTGATGGATATTGTATTTTAGGGAGGCATCTTGTTTTAATCATGTTGAGCTCTTACTCTG
Source organism: Micropoecilia bifurca (assembly GCA_903067075.1). NCBI lineage: Eukaryota > Metazoa > Chordata > Actinopteri > Cyprinodontiformes > Poeciliidae > Micropoecilia > Micropoecilia bifurca. The sequence goes on from CAEGAF010006339.1 coordinate 37,800, forward strand.
ATTTGCTTTATTGTCTTTGAAGCACAAAAAAATGATATTTTCAACCATTAACCCACTAGATTAGCCTCATCCCTTTAAGACTAGCTACCAATTGCTTGGTTCTTCATGAAAAATAATGTGAAAACATTAAGTGCAGATAGATTGGTCTTGTGCAAAGTCTAGAGAGTACATGAGATGAGTGTATTCTCTAATCAAATAATTCTGGTAAGAGCTTTGACAGGAGGACGTCCCAATCAAGACTGTCAGTAGACAAGAATTTAAGCTTTTCCTTTTTATTGTGTTTCTGACAACAGAACATTTCTGTACTTAGAATCTTTCCTTTTTATTGTCTAATAACTTTTTTCTGAGAAACAACCTGGAGTTAATGGCTGTAGCTATAAACTTCAAAATTTATGGAAATTAGTGATTTAATTACTTACAGACTGTAGGGCATCAATATAATCCATACGTTTATTTTTCATGTAATCAGTGAAATAAGTAAAAGATTGTGATAAATGAAAGAATCTAGTTGTCATTGTAAAAAAAAAATTCCACAACAATTCCTCTTGCTGCGTGGTTGATGACGTGTTTCCGGTGGGCGGTAAAATCCCAAGAGGCACATTTATCCAAAAGATAAGGAGCTAAAAAGGTAAACACTGACAAAATTATGTATTTCTTTAAATAATTAGTTTTCTAACGCCTTTCTAATTTAAGTATGACTTGGATAACTCTACTTATAAATAACTACTTGGATGACTACTTACAAATTTGCAGTAGTGGGAAGTAATGAAGGACTAATCGTTACTGTACTCGTTACTTCGTTACTGTACTTAAGTACAATTTTCGTACTTTAGTACTTAATTTCGTACTTTCATACTGTACTTAAGTCTAATTTTCGTGTATCTGTTCTTTACTTAAGTAGATTTAATAATGGATACTTTCTACTTTTACTCCACTACATTTTACAGTAAGTATCTGTACTTTCTACTTAACTACATTTCTACAAAAGTGTCGCATTGCGCTGTTTGTCCGTTAAAATATTAAGTTCAGGGACTTAAGGTGGCGCCATAAAATCCAAGCAATAACGTGACTTACGTGGCTGTTGTCACCCATCGCCGCCACCTTTACTCGCACGCGGAGCTCCAGACATGCGCAGTGGTTTCCTCTGAGCGGGAGAAGATGTCTGTCTAATGTCCAAAGTGCAAAATAGTAATATGACATTCAGGAACGGACAGTGTTCATAGTTGAATGTTGTTTCCCATTATTTGCTATGTTTAATGGTGCAGACAGCTGTGGTTTCTGACATTGGCAATATGGGCAACCGCCCAGGGCGTTATTTTGTTAAGGATGGCAGGAGACCTCTGTGGATTGTGGCACAGAGATGAAAGCAAAACAGAATGAAGAAGAGTTTGAATTGATAATGGTTAAATTTATTTCAGCTCTAAGTATTTAATATATAGGTGTTTTTATGGGAGTGTGGATCTTTGAGATCAATTTGAGAAGCAATTTTGATAGGTAAATGTAATTTTATTGTGTCATGTAGTGCAGGATGCTGGTCTTGATTTGGTCTTGGGCTCGGTGGCCTAGACTACAACTCTGCTACGTGGCTCCTTGGCTCCAGTTGGATTTCTTTCCAAATAAATGCCACTAGTGGCGAAAAAAGTGAAGTTCATGCTGTTAGGACAGGAGAAAAGATGTTTCCATCCCTGAAATTATGATGCATAGAATCAAAAATCTAAGTCTAAACTATGTTACCGAGTAAACACAATAAAAACATGCTTTATCTCTTGCTCATTAAAATGGCACATTACTGATGTATTAAAATTAAATATGATCGGTTCACTTAATGATATTAGCAATTAGATTATGTATTCAGCAAGTACTTTTTCTTTTAATACTTAAGTATTTTTAAAAGCCAGTAATTTTTTACTTTTACTTAAGTACAAATATTAAAGTGGTAGTTTTACTTTTACTTGAGTACATTTTTGTCTGGGTATTTGTACTTTTACTCAAGTACATTTTTTGAGTACTTTCTCCACCACTGCAAATTTGTGAGTAGAGTTGATGTAACAGTAGCTTCGTTTTACATGTCTAACCTGAACGGTTAATGACATCATTGAAGTGGACACATGGGAAATGTAGTTCAGCACAAAGTCTCTTTAGATTTACATGGTTTTGGTTGAACAAATGTAGGTATGTCTCAGTTTACTTTTCTCTTTTCCAGAAAAGAGCTGTAGTGTTTCTGAGTCTGATCATGAATTTCCTCTTTCTGCTGAGTAGTTTTGGCCTTGCCATCACTTCTGTAGGTGAGTTCAAACTAAAGTAATAACTATGGATTCAGTTCTGACTTCTCAACTAAACGTATTGCCTTTTTGGAAAAAATGTTTTCTAGCTCAGGAATGTTCCAAACCTACTGGAGGATCAAACATGCATTTGAGGGATGAGTACCTTACGAAGACCACATTTGAAGACGGGGCCAGTGTCTCTTTTAGCTGTGCTCCTGGCTACACATCTGCTGGAGGGTCTCCACAGATCACATGCTCAGCTGGCGCATGGAGCGCTCTGAGGATGAAATGCGAGAGTGAATATTGTCTACTAATTGCACTACTTATAATTCTACAGTTGTAGCGTTGTTGCACTGCCAGTTGAAAATGTTAGTTTCTTTAATATACTACTAACAAACTGTAAGTCTGTCGTAAAGTATACAAATCATCCCATTTGAAATGTACATGTATTTATTCTGGATGAGTGTAATTCCTGGTAATTGTGTTGTTCCAGGGAGGAACTGTGGCGCTATTCCAGAAGTGACTCAAGGTGATATTGAATATAAAGATGGGACTGAGTTTGGTGATACAGCTGTGGTCACTTGCAAATCAGGGTAAGTAGCACAATGGCATCTTCTAAGGTTTTATGTTATTTATCGGAGTGTAAAGCCACATTCAGTCACAATAAATTGGGAGTGATCATCTTACTTTTGATCTTAGTCTTTAAGTAAACGTGTAAATTTTTCTCCACTCTTGCCTCACAATGTTATTTTAGTGTAGTAGATAAATAACCTGTACAATTTTAAAATACTGTTCATCTTCTTGGGCTGTGGTTGGTAGCACTGTTGCTTCGCAATAAAACGTAATCTGAATCCTGGGATTCTAACCAGGCTGGATAGAATCCCAGGACTTGGGATTCCAGCCTAGGATTTTTTCTGCATTTTCTCCTTTGGTGCTCCAGCTTCTTACCACAAGCCAAAAACATGACTGGTTAACTGGTCTCTCCAAATTTGGTCTGTGAGCACATGGTTGTTAGTTCTGTGTGTGAATATGTGTCTCACTCTGTGTTGTTTTATACGGCTTCCATATTTCTTCAAGGTTTTGTTGAGTAAAGAAACTATAGTGAATCAATTGTTGCATTTCTGATTATGTGGGACTTCTAACAGAAGTAGTGAATAATTTCAACCTAGGTGGAAATTAAATGCTTGTTCAATCTAGGTTTGTGTTTGTAAATGCACTTGGTAGATTAAATTCAATTACCTTTTCCTTTTCCTTTACTAGTTACATCTTAGTTGGGCAATCGGTTCTCAGATGTGGGGTCCATGGATGGACGGGGAGGGTGCCAACATGTGATGGTCAGTGATCTTTGTGTTCACTCTTATTAGCTGAAATGCGCTCCAAGTCTGATTAATATTATGTTGTTTTGTAGAGGTGAAATGTGTCACTCCAGCTGAAATTGTAAATGGGAAATTCAGTCCAAAGAAGGACTTTTATGGTTATAGAGAAGTTGTGCGGTACTCCTGCGACAAAGACCTTGAACTTCTTGGATCCAGGGACTTATTTTGCTCTGAAAATGGGAAATTCTCCTCTGCTGCCCCAACCTGTGTCCGTAAGTGTTTTTTTTTTTAATTCCCTCATCTTCAAAAGTATAACTAAAAATTTCATTAATGTGATTCTAATTGTAGTAAAAAAATACTATTTTTCACTTTCAGGAGTTGAATGTGAAGACCCTGTTATTATAAATGGATTTTGGGAATGTGGCTCTCGACCACCGCACAAATATAAGGCTACAGTGACATTTAAATGTAAACCTGAATACACAATGATTGGAAAACCTACAATGACTTGTGAGATAGATAGCAAGTGGTCACCTGGTCTTCCAAAATGCACCAGTAAGTGCATTCAATTAAAATAATCAAGTGTAATTCAATGTTCACTGTCTTGCTATAAGTGACTTGCTCTCTGAAGGCGGCACAGTTTGGCAGTTATAAGCCACATTTATGCAGATTTGTACTACTTAGCATAATGTGACATGAAACAAATACATCTAACAGGGAATCAGAAAAATCTGGGGAACACATCACATTTTCCTGCTTTACATATCTAGATATGTAGTGTAGAAAAACCGAGTTACATGGGAAGAAGCTAATCCTCAATGTTTTATTTCTCACATTGTATCAAATTAGCTTCTGGTAAGAAATGTTGTTCACTATTTACTGTATTTTGTTTTCCTCTTTTCATTCTCATCAGTTTGCTTTGTTTTTCCTTTCAGGGAATGAGAATGCTCTAGTGGGAGACGGGAATGCTCTTGTGGGAGGACTTACTAGTGCACTAGGTGAGTTTCAATTTCTGATTGGCATGGAGATAATCTTTCTGTTCCCTACCCACAAAAATATGGCCTCAGAAGAACAACATGGTTAAAATACCAGATACAGCACTTAGTTAATAATAATAATAAAAAGATTATCTCTCTGTGGTCTACTGCCAGTTCACATTTCACAAGATAGTTTAGTGATCTGGACACAAAGTTAATCCACAGTTCTTTCATTGCTCAACCAGAGTGTTCTGTGAAGGCATTACAAACTATATTCCATCCAGTTGTCAAGCAAATGTTTTCATTACTAAGTTATCTTTCAGGAAACAGTCCGACATTTAAATAGCACTACACAGTGTTTCCCCCAGAAAACTTGCCAAGCCTGGCAGTCGGGGGTGGGGGGTGCGATTCAATCAGGGGTTTTCCCTGACTGGGAGCTTAACGCTGAATGTGACAGGCAGCCAATCAGAAACAGCTGAAACGCCGCAAACATAAACAAGCAACGCTTAGCCTGGCGGCGGGGCTAGTAAAGCATCGCGGCCCGCCAGGCTTATAATACACTGGGGGGAAACCCTGCTACATGTTTTTCAGTAAAAATAGTGTGAGGGTTTTCATCAGCATCTAGAAAAATCAAGTAAAACATATGACGACTCCATGTTTGTAGTCTGGATAGGGGGTTTTTTATGTTTGAAATTTCTGTGAAACACTGTTCTGAAGGCTTTGTGTATAAGATTTTTTTAGCTAATTATTTTTTATCAAAGCCTCATCTTTGTCATATTGATTTAAGTAAGAACTCTCCTATAAGAACTCGTTGGTTTCTCTGAGTTGATCAAATTTGTCTAAGCTGGAGACGCTCGACAGTATTTCAGTCATACTACAAAAATCTGCTGAGAAGAATCTACTATTGTGTTCTCCAAGTTTTTTTAAAATATGTACACCGTAATTGTTATTTTGTGGTGACGTCCTTATTTCTTGTTATCTGAAATTTCCCGTACATGTAGTACAGTTAGATGGCTAAAAGGTGTGTGTTTGTATAGCATTAGCCTGTGTACCCCAGCTACAAACTGTTGTATCCTAAAAATGAAAAAAGACTTTGCACAAAGTTTTGTAAGACAAGTCTGTGTCAACCTTTGATAAAAGATGTCAGCTGCAGTTTCTAGAGCCACAACGGTCATTTCAGTGTGAGACAGATCTGGTAGGACAGGGCAGTCGGACTCTTCTTTAATCGCGATGTCAGTCCCTTCAAGTTATTACAAAGATAATGAAGAATGAGTGTTCTGTTTTATGAAAGCATTCCAACAGCAAACCTCACTTTTGAAAGGAGGAAGTTGAGGCTTGTGGTGTGGCTCGGGCTGCAGGAAGTCACAAACTGACCAACTGGCTGTACTGAACAGTTTCTTCTAAATGTTGCACTTCATTTGTGGTTTCACATAAGTACTAATAAATAAAGCTGAAATGTATCCACTCTGTAACTCAGCTTCAGTAATGATTGTTTCTGGTCTCCCAAGAAGTTAAATATGTGTAGATGCACAGAACAAGAAGCAAACTTCTACAAATACACCTACAATCGTTTCCCATTGGATGTGGCCTTAATATGGGGTAGAGTGGAAAACAGCCTGGTAGAAGCACCAGTGGCTTCTACCAGGAGTTGAGATATGTGTGCAGAGCACTGACCCTCTCACACTCTTGACCAAAATACTTCTATACTTTCCTTCTTCATAGCAAGGCTGGAACTGGTGGTGCAGGTGCAAAAACCTTTCACATTTTTAGAGATATTTCCCCAAATGATAAATAAAGACCCATGATGTGGACATAATTTGACGCAAACAGCTGTAACAACTTGATTTCTTTAAGTTATTCTTGTTGGTGGTATTAATTTTGTGTCAGCTTAGTAGACTTTTATTCTTCTTCTTTCTTACCCCCTTTACTCTGCTCCCTAACTCGCCTGAAACTACTCTGTTTACAGGTTTTAAAAAGTGTGAGACACATTTGTTTTTCACATCACAAGTTGTTTAATTATTTTTATTTGTTCTCTTTTTTTAAATAGTAACCGTCCCAGTCCTGTTGTTTCAAAACTACTGGATGTAAAAATGTCGCCCTAAGAAGAACAACGTGACGTCTGAGGGAATCTGTCTTTCATTTGCTGGAATTCAGTGGACGTTTACCACTACAACATGAGCGCTTCAACCTTAATCTATCTTTTATGCTTCAAGTAACTTTCATGATTTTTAGAGTTAAAAATATCTTGTAGTATTCATTATCTCTCCCTTCATTGTTTCTATATGCCAGCATTACAGTAGAGAAAAGCTTGGTCTTTATGCTCAGGTTGTTTTAAGTAAAATTAAGGTGTTTAAACTCTTTTTTTAATGTGTTATTTATTATAGTTTATCGAGCTGTTAGTGTTTAAGGTTCACACTAGAAAACGTTAGGCTCTGTTAAAACACTTATGGTGCCTTAGCTGTGGTCATATTTCATATACCTGAATGGAAAAAGCCATTTGTTGTAAATTATTGTTTGTGTTAGTTTTCAAATGAAATGCCTTTTTTTTTTTACCACTTGTTGAATGTTTGCTTTAAGAATGTGCATATTATTTAATTGAATCAACCAAGTTATAGACAAAATCAAAGGAAATCAGTTTACCAAAAACCTCTCAGTTGTTTATATTAGTATTTGAACACTGGTATTGACTGTCATCTCAATGGAATTTTGTGAATGTATTCTCAAAAAATGTGTGCACTTTTTCTTCTCCTTGGCATATATTATCTGAGGACATATTAGTTAATATAATTTTGATCAAACCGAACTTGAGGTTTTTCAATAAATTAAGAAGAAACCTAAGTGTTTTTATTATTATTATTTTAACTTGTACAACTCATCAAAACCCTTTTACTCTTGTCACATTTACCCAACTTGAACTGCACATTTTCACATAGTGTTGTCAGTAAACATGAGATTTTGTGTCTTTGACATAAGTAGAACTTGAATTCAGACTCACAACCTTCTGATTACAAGGCAATTACTTCCAACTGAATCACAGCTCCACCAGTAAGTAAACAGTCATCTTTTGGGGAGAACAAGTATTTGATACACTGTTGATTTTCCAGGTTTTCCCACTTGCAAAGAAGACTGTAATTTTTATCATAGGTACTCTTCAACTGTGAGTGATGGAATCTAAAACAAAAATCCAGAAAAATACAACGTATGATTTTTAAATAATTAATTTCCATTAATAATTAATTTCCTGTTCTCAGAGACTCTACCTTTTAAGAAGACTTAGTGATCTTAGGGTGACCCAACTAGAGTCACCCCAAGACTAGACCCCAACTAGAGTCTAGTCTTGAATTTGGAGGGGAAAAATCATTTCATTTATCACTGCAGAAGGTTTCAGTGAATGTGCATATGAAAGTGGGTTCGGTACCTCAAAAAAGGTTAAGAACCACTGGTGTAGGGGATGAATGAACAAGTTGCCTTGAATTGATTTCTTAGTCTAATAAATTAAATAACAGTTTCTTTTTATAGGATTCATTAAAAATGATGGGAATCATGATGCTGGAAGAACCAGAGGAAAAGAAACAGTAATTTCACATCTCAGATTTTGAAATACAAGGTAAAATATTGCATCATTTAAAACACGACACAGATAAAATGCAGCATGGATACATTAAATTGTTATGCATATTCTGTTTCTCTCTATGCAGTATGAAAGTGCAGAAACATAAAATATTATGTCCAAGGCATTTGTTTAAACCTTCAAAGCAAATGCAAAAGACAGTGGTAGACGTTTTGTGAAATTGAAGGTAGATATAATTTTTTTTTTCTTTTTCTACGGGTCATTTTTTAATGAGCCATAAAAGTCCCAGACGCATCCTGTCTTACATAGTCTTCTACGGTAGGGGGCGATATGCTCACAAAGCTGCTGGTAATGTAATCTATCACACAAACACAAAGAAGACGCTGAGAGAACAAGTGGTCGGAAGAAAGCTAAGGTACCGTTTTATTATCCAACATAACCTCTTTCGTTATTCGTTCAACTAAACTTGTTGAAAATATAAACGTTGTTATTTGTAAACGTCGGAACATAGTGTAATATTTGAGATGAACACATGCAGCTGGTTATAATGAGGGTTACGCCTTTTTGTTTTGGCAAAGGAAGAAACAATCGTGTTGGAAAAAGTGAATTTTAATGCTTAAATACCGTCACTGAATTATGAACTGCTGTGTATGGAGCCTGATGGAGATGAAATCTAAAGAAGAGCTACTGACATTTCTGACAAAAAAAGAAAGTATATATATCTAAATACATATAGACATAGCTATATATTTATAGATTAAATATATATATATTATATAAATAAATATAATATAATAATATATATATTTTTTAATATAAAAACTAAAACTCTGAGGTTTGAGACTCCTTGTAATCCTCCTTGTTGCTCTGCTAGAACTCTGTTCAAGGAGACCCCATAAGGCCAGGTCCTCATGTGGATCGATGTTTTTAAATGTTTTTACTTTTACTTTTAATAATGTTTTTATCTTTAATCTTTTTCAAAATCTCTGTCTCTTTCAGTTTTTATTTGTATTTTCTTAATTGTGTAAAGCACTTTGAAATGCCTTGCTGCTGAAATGTGCTATACAAATACAATTTGATATATATATTAATAGCTGCAGTTGTTTTTTTTGATGTTGACCGAAAGAATAACAGCGAACTTAAAGACTGCATTCCTTTTGAGTTAATATTTTATAGAGGCAAACCTTTTCCTGATGATTCGTTCTATCTCACCATCCAAGTTAACGATTAATTTACCTTCTATATTTGCATTCTTCTTTTCCAGAAAGGTTTCTTTGTCATTGGATTACATGTGGAACCTGATCATGAGTGTTTCTGCCCTCTTCCTGCTTAGCAGCCTTTGCCTTGTCACCACTGCTCAAGGTGTGTTCGCCTTCATATTGAGAATAGGAAACCTTGTTCCTCTACGTAGGCTTTAATCATCCATTGTTTTATTTATTTCATTACAGGCAAGCAGTGCTCCAAACCTGTCGGACGGCAGAACATGCATCTAAAGGACGAGTACATCCTCAAAGATACATTTGAGGATGGGTCCACTGCGGCCTTCGTCTGTGATGTTGGCTACGTACCTACAGATAGTTCTGGAGTCATCACGTGTACTGCGGGGATTTGGAGTCCTGTCTCGCTGATTTGCCAGAGTGAATATGCTTACTTGGCTACATCCTTAATGTACTTTCAGTTGCGTTCTTTGCAATATGGCTCATTGCCCAGGGTGCTACTGTGTGAGGGAGCATCACAAGTACTCAAAATCTCCCCAGTGTAAGGATAGCGAGGGATTATGTGCATACACTCCTTGTTAGTGATGCTGAAGTTGGTAGTTTATTCAAAATGTTGGTTTTGGTGGTTATTTAAAGGACTGTTTTGTGTTTTTTTGTTATTGTTTGTTTTGAAGAACAAGATAATCTTTAATTCAGAATCTAATTAATCTAAAATTGTCAAGTTTACACAGGATTATTTTAAAATTGAGTGTAGAACAAATGTTTGATTTTCTAGACTGTTTTACTTTTATTCTTTAATATAACAGTCTAGTACAGTCTGGTTTTACATTGATTGTTAATAAATCAACAGCTTTATATTTAATATTCCACATCACTCTATGCATTAAAATCTGTATTTTTTTTTCATTTACAGACCAAATGTACATTTGTTGACAAGGGCTTTTTATTTAATGTTTGGTCTCTAGACTATGTCAGTTTTAATTTCAACTGGATGCATAACAGACAACAGACATTTCGTTGCTCTGTACTTGTGACGGTGCAATGACAATAAAGTTGAATTCTATTCTATTCTATATACTACAAAAGTGCAACATCTTTTTAATAATCAGATAAATAATGACTATATTAAGATATTCATGTATTGTCTTGTAGCTAATAAAAGACAAATGTAATGCTTGTGTCTTTCTATTCCAGGGTTTAACTGTGGATCTCTTGGTGATGTGAGTAATGGAGACGTTTCCTACCCTCAAGGAACGCTGTTTGGGGATAAAGCGTTGATCACTTGTAACACAGGGTTAGTAGAAAAGAATTAACTTGTGTTCAGAGATGAATGAAATGTTCATCTTATTCTATTGTTTTTTTGTCTATTTAGTCACAAATTAGTTGGTAAAAGTGAAATCGCATGTGGAAAGGAAGGATGGTTGGACAGGTTGCCTACATGTGAAGGTTGGTGACATTTGTTCTTACTGTTCTTATTAGAAATGTAAGTTGTGTTTTTTGTGTAACAGGAAATTTGTTTTCTAGTTGCTAAATGTCTTCAGCCAAGAGGTATTGCAAACGGTGTGTTCAGTCCTCAAAAGGAAGATTATACATACAGAGAAGTTGTCAAGTATTCCTGCAACAAAGATTACACACTCAATGGATCCACAGAAATAACCTGTGAGGAAAATGAGAAGTTCCAACCTTCTCCTCCATCATGCATCTGTAAGTATTTTAATCTCGTCATCAAAACCTTCATCATGATTAAAAATTAGAGTCATGCACTTGAAATTCTGTGTGCATTGTATATAAAGACAAGTAAAACATTTTTTCCTCACACTGTGATGTTAAATCTGACTGAAACAGTCCTGATTTAGGGGAGGTAGGATTACCTAATTACTTATTATTTACCATTATTTATTTTTGCTAAATATTAGAATATGCTTTTTCTTTTTACTTTATTAACATTCATATACATTTATGCTGTATTTAGATTTTTGCTTTTAACTATATGGTAAAACATTTTGGGTATTTTTCTATAAGCTTCTCACAATAGTTTGCTTAAATTTGGACCCATCTTTCCTGGCAAAACTGGTTTAACTGGGTCAGGTTAGTAATGCATCTTTCTTTCATACTTTTTTAGACCAATTTCCTGTTGGTCCACATTTTGATGGCCAAATGGGCCGAAATTTTGACAGTATTTTTCCTTAACCCTTTTGGTTCACAAGGTGAAAAATTGGAAGACTCATTTGTGACCAAGATGTAACTTTTTGGCTGATGTCTTGAAAAGTGGCATCAATACTTCAGATGTGTTTTGTTCTGCACCAGTCCCTCCTGTAACAAAACACTCATAAGTGATTCTGTCACCTCTGTACTCCACAGTTTGGTTGTGTTGTTGGAGTTGAAAACTTTCTCTTTTTTTACTTTTCAAATGTAACTATTGTCATAATGGTCAAAGACAGGGAGTTTAATTTGGGATTAAAATGTTGTTTTCTGAGTGCAATCACAATTTGTAATCTTGCTCTGTGTGTTTCCTCTGGAGTTCTGGCTTCTTTCTCTCCGCAAGGTCTTTAGCGCTTGTTCTGGGATTGATTTCTTTTTGCACAAAAACATGTTCATCTCAGGATCACAGAACCCATTTCCTTCCCTGATGGTACAATGGCTGGACATTTCCCAAGTATATTTTTGCTCCATTTAATTCTTTGAACCAATGGCAGCTTTGGTCATCTGGAAGTTGGACCCAGTTAAGAGCCAGATGTGTGGAGGGCTATATGCTTCTTTGTATGCAATTTTGTGTAATTTCTTCTTCATTTTTTCCCCAAAGATGTCTCACCAGGGAGCAGTGTGTTTGAGGTGTTCCCTTAAAGGACATCTGTTTAACTTAAATGTTGTAATTTAAAATAAATATGGAAAACTGACCAAAATAATTTGTTTTCAAAAACCGAAGTGTTAAAATACAACAAACAAAACACAATTCTAAATAAAACTGACATTTGGTGTGGTCACCCTTTGATTTTAAAATACACTTACACACACATTTGGAAAGAACTTGGCTAATATATTGTAAAAATCTTGGTGAGCCAACCCACAGATTGTCTGTGATTATCATTTTCTCTCTTCATGCTCTTCCAAACTGACTCAGTGATGTTGAAATCAAGACACTTTAGTGCCATACTGTTTTCTTTGACCTGGAGGTGGCCGTTAATGGCATTGGCAGTATGTTTGGAGTCGTTGTCATGGAGCATTTCAGTGTGAAAAAAGTTAAATCAGAATATGATCTTAAAGAAAACAATACATTTGTGACAGCTCTGTACATGTAAAAATGGATAATCATTAGTACATGTTTGCTATAATTGGTGCGTAAATGCATCTATACAGTGATGCTGTATAGTAACACCATATACTTATTTGGATTTTTTTTATTTTTATTTTTGCATTTAGTGAAATCTTTAAAAATTAACAATTATTTATATTGGAAGAATTATTTGGGACAGTTTCTTCATTCCTGACAAAACTATTGCACAGTTGTGTATGTTAGTGTAATATTTAAAATGTTTCATTTCAGGGGTTGAGTGTAAGGATCCTGTGATTCCAAATGCAGAATATATTGACGGTTCTCGGCCTCCACATAGGCACAAGGCTACTGTGATATACAACTGCAAACATGGGTACAAAATGATCGGACAAGGAACCCTGACCTGCAACATAAGTAGCCAGTGGAATCCTAGAATTCCAGAGTGCATCAGTAAGTCATCAATAACAATTATCTCCATTGATTAGGTAACTGAATAATCAGTGATCTCTTCATAGCTCTAAGTAAAATGATTATGGAGTACATGTAATATTACAGCTTTAAATCTCACTTCTTCCATAATTAACGTTATTTTTTCTATAATTGCACTTATCTGAAAACATATAAACTATAGAATGGCCATCTTTCATACCTATACAGATTCATAAGCAATAAACTTTTACTGTTTTGTTGGTGATCTTGAGAGCTTTGAAAGGCGCCTCCAAATAAAATGTATTATTATAATTTTTATCGCTATATATATATAGTAATCTTGTGTACACAATGATGGAGCAGCATATTGACTTGTACATTTTTTAGTTCTTTTTAAATATTGTATATATTTTTACATGTTTAACTTTTTTCATAGCTTCTTGTAATGAGAGAACCACTTTGTGAAAATAATCCCATTATTTCAATGTTATTTATCTATAATATATATTTTTTACAGGCAATGGAAATGCCGTTGTGGGAGGATTACTTGGTGGACTTGGTGAGTTTCAATTTCATCTACAATGATTATTATTAATTTGCTAAGTAAATACCTGCATTTCTATTCTGTATTCAAACTAACAATTTCTAACTACTTTTAATCAGCCTAGACATAAAAAAACAAAACTTTTTTTAATAAGACTGCAGAGCAGAGATTATTAATTTTAAAACACTAAGGTTCAGTTTCACATATGCATGAATGCGGTCAGGCTTTTTCCACAATACGTTTGAATGTTTTAAGATAAGTTATAGACAACATTTCTGTTTGTGTTTGGAGGAAGTTTTTGGTTTCCTGTCTGATCAAAGATATTATGTGTTGATGACTAACTAGGCTAACTGGCTGTGAGGAAGAGCTTCTTCTAAACTCTCCAACAATTTCTTAGTATCTAACGAATGAGAATGAAGCTGTGACTTTAAACGCTTATGTTATGTGCTATAAAAAACATGTTCATTACATGTTTTATGCAGAATCATTCTTCTCTGTTCTGCCTACTAACAGCTCCAGGGATAATGAGCTGCTTGAAACCTTTTTGTCACTCTGAATACAAATAAGTTGCTTCCATCCATGTTCCCCCAACTCAATATTTACACTCACACGTGAAAATGGCTGCAAACGGATGAGCAATTGCTCAAAAGTACTTTTGAAAAGCAGAAGAAGAGCCTCCTACACTTGCTACATTCTTGCAACAAGAATGTAGTAAGTTGTTTCTGAGTGGCAAGTCAACAACAAAACACTTGTCCTTTCCAGCAGCCATTTTACAGCTCACCTAATGTGCTTGTGCTCCGCTTGGGTTGCTAGGTAACGGCCCGCTGCCCATTGTGACTCAACAATCTGGACTCATTTTTCCAGACACCAAAAATCATTAACTTTGTTCGTTTTGTGTTTTTTGGGGAGCTGCTTTTATAAACAGTTGAGACTCAAATTAAAGTATAAATTATACAAAATGTGAGTTTGTATAACAGATCCTCTTTAAAATGAATCTTAAAATAAAAATAGATCTAGATCATTTGTAAAAGTTATTCATGCAGTGACTGCTTAATGGTTTTTTCCACCTCTTCCTCATTATTCTTGTTGAAAATGGCTGTTTTATAGGTTTAATCATTGCCCTACTAGTTGTTAAGAGTCTTTGTTTTTCTTTTTTCACAGTAAGCATCACAGTCATGTTGGTTCAAAATTACTGGATGTAAGCGTATCATCTCGAGTGGAGGTCTGTCCTCTGGCTGTACCTCCTTCGTGTGCTGTGCAGTTTTTGTCATTTCTTGGGAACTTGCTTCAAAGCGGCATCCTGGGACAGAAGTAGATTCTGCTCTGTCCCTGTTTGATTCATTCTAGATATAAGCAGTTCGGCATCACGCTTGGCCTTTGCACTCAGATTCACAAGTTGTCCTAATTATGTGCAATTAAGATGTTTGAAAAATGGTGTTTTTATATGCAAGCTGCTATTCTAAGATTTTAGTTAATGTATTATTTTAGTCTGGAGCTTTACAAAATAACTTTGGGTGCGTTCACCCTGCAGCCTTAAGTGACCCAATTCTGATTTTTTTTTTTTTTTGACGTAATGCGACCTGTATCCGATCTTTTCATGGCAGTGTGAACAGCTCAGGTCAGATTCTTTTTCAAATGTGACCCATATCCGATACGTATCCGATTCAAATGTGACCATAACGTCCAGGTCGCATTAATCCGAACTGAACGTCACTGATTCTAAACAAATCTCATTATTCTGTCTCCTGATACACGCAAGTGGGAAGAAAAACAACAACCATGACGACTATATGAGGATTAAGTTGTTAATATGTTGCTCTGGTCGGACAGCAACTTCAAAAATATATAAGCTAAGCTCCACCGTTAGCCTCCATGTTTAATTCCTCAAAGACTGAGCTCTTCTTCTTTTATGGCGGTTGGCTGAACACTGAGAACGCTGACGCTATAGCGCCCTCTACTGCGCATGCGGGACACTTTCAGGTCGTTTGCCTGTTTACGCTGCAGTTCACATACAGGTCCATTTACTGGCAGTGTGAACGGCACCGGAAAAAAACGGAATTGAGTCACTTCAGGCTGCAGTGTGAACACACCCTTTGCTGGTCAGAAAGTTTTATTTGTTAAAGAAATATTTTCATTAATATGAAATGAATCATGTCATGAATGAGTTTTGTGTCTCTAATAGCTGATCAACCTGTCAGTCCTGAAGGTCCAGAATGAATTGCTGAACAATCCATAGTGCCTGAACAAATATCATACTTGATATGCCTGAATGAAAAGATGTTAAGTATTGTTTTTTGTAATCTATGTCCTTAAATGTCCTAGATGTTAACTCATTTCTTAGCCAATCTCAGTGTTATACTACTGGATAGCACTATTCTATGCTATACATGTAGCATAGAATATCAGTTTCTATGTCAAATGAATTCAGATTTTATCTATTTCTGCATTTTTATAATGGGACGGAATTATTTAAAACAAACTTTTTTGAACTTTATGCCTTTCTATAATGTTATTCCCTCATCAAAAATATACCTGGAGTGTTGCTTTTATTGTTTCATGCAAGTTTAAGACATTCATTAATCCCTTGTGGCATTAAGCTGCAAAGTCAAATTTATTTTAAGTCATGTGACAAATTTTTACAAGAACTGAAGGTATCATAGTTACTTGATTGTGATATAAAATGGCACTGGATACCTGAAAAATACACAATACCACCCCTTTAAAAATACTTTGTATGAAAGAGTTAGAGTAATATCTCAAGGATTTAATCACTGGAATTAACTTGGATTAAGCTGGAAGTATTGCACTGTTTCTGCCTTTTATTTATTAAATATATTTAAAAAAATGTTTTTTTTTCTGTATTTTAAGCAGACAAATGAAACCTGCATTGCTCTTTCCTATTTAAGGAACTGTATTAAATAAAAAAGAAACCCAGTCATACTTTGACTGGAGCTTGCTCACACATTTCTTGTTATAAATTTCTCTGTTTGGAAACTAATCAAAGCAACAAATCTGTTAAAATACTTCATTCATGAGTGCAGTTGTTACATCTTTCATGGTTTATTGTGTATTAAATTCAAAGATGTTAGGAGAACACTCATACAGTACGGGGAGAATTTAAAACTAAAATTAACTTCATAAAATAGCTCAATTTAAAATCATACTATTATAATCTAACTAAATATCAATGCAATTATTTGATAACAGTTTCATATTCAGTAGTCCATGCTTTGTTTTAACATGGAAATGTTTATAGTGCTGTGAAATCCACTTGTCCTTGAAAGATAAAGTTTTGATACATTTTTTCAGTGTTTCAGATCATAAAAAATATTTTGTCAAAGATAATCTGGGTAAATACAGAAAGCACCTTGCAAATGTTAGTTGTATTTAGAAAGGAGAAAAAGCAATTATACAAATATGGAATCAGACAAATGTCACATGAGTGGGTTACAAGTTACCTAAAGGACAGAAAACAGTTTGTAGAAGTTTATGCAGTATCAGTTGTGGAGTACCCCAAGGATTTGTTCTTAGATCTATACTTTTTATGTATATTGATTGACATTATCACCATGGTTTCTAAATGTCTTAAGTGCATCTTATTCACGGCTTAGACATCTTTTTTATTCAATAGAAAATATTTAAAAACTGCAATAAGTAATTGGAAATGAATTTACAAATATTTAGAAAATGATTTGATAGAAACCTAAGTACTTGTAAAACAAAATTTAAGATAGTTTGTATTAGTATTGTACTGTATTAGCTAGACTTTATGTTCCACCAGATTTTGGGAGTTATTGTTCAACTCCATTAAATCCTCTCTATATCTGAGTGTCACAGTAGATAAAATATTCTTGTGATTTACTATTTTCTTACCCATAAATGTATTGATTATTGTCTCAGATCATTTCCTCTCAGCAGACTTAGACTTGCTTGGAGAGCTGAAACTGGAACACGGAGGCTGTGGTACCTGGAGGTTCTTCCATTATTTTTTTAAATACAGCAACTGTCCTAAACCTCAACACAGATGATGCCAACATGAGAGACTCATTTGAGAATGACGGAGGGTTTCATGTTTCATGATGTTGGTTACAAACCTTCAATTGGGTCTAGAGGTCATGTTAGGCTTTTTTGCAAGAATAAAATAAACCACCAACAATTTTACATAGAGTACAAATTTATATTTTTGTCATGTTGCAAAATTGTAAATTGCATGTGAGAGACAAACTGTAAAAAAAAAATCTAACAAACTAGTAGCTACCTCTTTTACCATTTACAGCTAACATTAGAAGTATTGTACAGTTCTTCTGAACTAACAGTTTCTTGCTGAAATGGGATTTATGAGTGTGGTTACATTGACCATTCATCTGTACATCTCAGTGTTTCAAGAACAAGTAAACAAGCTTAGAACAAAGGTGGCTTTCCAAAAATAGTCATGTTGTGAGGCCTGCCTTCCTCTGTGAACTTTAACCTACTTTAACTACTTTTGAAGATCATTTTAAACAGAGAGTGCCATAATCTTAAATAGAGATTATGCCTTTAGACTAGTAAACCTCCCGAGTCATACATTTTTATTGCTGTTGTAGTTTGTACATAATTTTGTTTTTGTTTGTTTCTTTGCTCAGGTAATTATTTGTGAATATATAAATATTTACTTACATTCTTGGCTGTTAATTGATTTTCTTAAAACATTTAATATGAGAAACTGGCATCAGCTTAATACTGAGTACAAATAATGCATGCCCTGCTTAAAATATGTACTATCAACACTTTTTCAATAAGAATTTAATTAAATAAGCATTTATTTGGCAGTTGGTGAGATTCTGAAAATACCAGATTAAAACATGGCTTTCAAATGATACATCAAGTTACAAAGCACCATATCCAATCTATATCTATGGCTAGACTTGGTGTGAGGTTTTCTAAGCTTGATGGACATTCGATGCCCTGATATCATGCTGCCACCTTGTGGACAAAAAGAGGAATAGCCTCAAAATAAAAGAATTTCAGTGACACAACAGTTTATTTCATACTTATTAAAATCTAACATAACCCCTCACCACATGCACATCAGTGTAGCTTTTCTTAGTTTATAGCCTTAATGTCAAGTTTCACTCCACCCAATCCAAGAAAGGCCACAATGCAGCAGAGTTTCCTCCTCAAGGTACGACGAGATCTGTCCTTCATTGTAACCGATTTCAAATGGTGCTAGAAAGAGAAACGGACTCTGAACACCAAAAGAAATCGGTCAACCTTGGAGAGAGGACAAACGGACTTGTAAAGTGAAAAACATCTTGGTAGACATGATTTGCATCTCAGAGACTGGACGATCTTTAAGGAGTGAGCCTCAGAGAGTTGTGTGTGTTTCTTTACATCGTCATATCTATGGTGACGGGCTCGTTGTTGCTTCTGCCTTCTGCCAGTGGAATGAAACACTTCCCACCCAAAGAACACTGATTTCAAATGGTGCTAGACAGATGACAATACTCTAAGCCACCATCTGAAACCAGCTTCCAAAGGGGGCACCTCTGGTAAAATCCAAAATCAGAGTGGAATATTCAGTGGAATCTGAAAAAAAAAAATATATATATATATAAGTGTTAATTCAAACAAGAATTAAATACATAGCGATTCCTTTTACATTCTTTATCAGATATATGATTAAAAATATACCCACGGCATAAACTTGGGGCATGGTTTTGTATGCAGCCCAACTGATCAATGATGGTAGAATCACCTTTTGCTGCAACCTCAGCTGCAAGTTTTATGTGGGTTTGTCTAGCAATTTTGCACATCTTAAGGATTTTGCACATTTGATTTGCAATTTTGCACATTTTTTTCTATTCTTTCCAAAGTGTCTCAAGCTCAGTTGGACTGCTTGGACATTTTCTTCAAATAGCCACTTTCAAGTGTTGCAACAAATTTTCATCTGGATTTAGGTCCAGAATTTGGGTCACTCTAACAATGGCATATATTTTTGATCCACACTATTCTATTGTCGCCTCCCAGGCACAAATGTCTCTAACAAGTTTTCCTCCACAGTTGTTCTGTATTAACTCTGTACACCATATTTCTCAGTGATGGTTTAATAAGTTTAAAAGAAATAAGAAAACAGCTTGTAGCTGTCATTTGAATGAACATGTTGAAGTTCAAGAATAATTTTCCAATAATTTGCCACATCTAGTTATACTTATTGTAACTACTACAACATATCTGATAGATACAGTAAAAGTAGAGTTGGGCAGATATAGATGAACCCTGGAAGCAAATCCACACGTTTTCAAATCGGCAGTAAGTCAAGCTTGCTTAGTCATACATAATGTAATCTTGTTGAGGTGTAGGTGTTGTATACAAATGCATATTTTGTGGATGAAAACGAAAAGTCATTTATTTCACTCTTTGTCTGCAGATGTGAATTATGCATAAACCAAACACCCACGATACTATGACTCAGAGATGCGTGGCATTTACTCACAACAGAGTTATACACAGGTTCTCTGTTTCAGCTGAGTTTGCTGACATCAGTAATATTTATAACGCTGCGCCGTTGGGAGCATTAGAAGTAAGGTCAAAGTTAACAGCTGCTTCCTTTGGAGACTTTAGCACCTAAAACAGGGCAGTTCAACACTTTTGTGTTTTACCAAATAAATGAAAGGCACATTAACAACAAGACGAGGGTCCGAAGTTAGGTTTTCAGAGTCTGTAAGGGATCACCAGCAGTGATGCTTCAGGTGAAATTCGTCTTGGGGGGCCACTGCATTCCTTTGTTATAGTATCAACCTTAAAGGTTGGGTGACTGGTGAAGCTCATGATTTGGGTCAGCAGCTGTTTTTGATTTCCAAATGGGTCATTGCCCAGGGCATTATTGTGTCAGGGGGCAGTACGGAAGTTTGATAAGGAAAAAAGGTTTTCCGTCATGTGCCCCTTGGACATGCTTTTTGCTGTTTATTTGCATATCCAGCCAACATAGTTATGCAAATAAGACGTGATTTAAACACTGTACGAGAAAATGGGAAAACCTTAGTCTTCTTTTATGGACTCTTCACATTCTTAAATTTAAAGGCCTATTTGACTGGTTTTATGTACTTTGGACGGCATTTCATCACCTAGTTGAAAAGCTAAGTAATGCAGATCAGTAAAACCTGAACTGGCTTTTTGGGCAGTAAACAGAAAACGTTTAAAACAGTTTGAAAGAGAAACCCCTTCATTCTATTTGTGAAAAATCTAAAATGAACATGTTTTTTTTTATCATAAATACTCCTTTAGCAACAAGACAAGAACAAAAACCACTGTCAATAATGTAATCAAAGATAGATGGTAGTTACCTTTTTGTTGATTACACGTTAATCAGCAAAACACAGATTCATTCAGGGGTTTGCCCTTAGTATCAATCCTGCCAGGACCTCCACTGACCGCCAGCATGAGCTCTGGGCTGGTTTAAGATTCAAGTTTATGGAGTCTGGTTCATAGTCTCCTAAAAAAATATGAATTAAGGGAAACAGATGAAGTAGATAAAGACATCAAAAAGAAATGATTAAGTGGAAAAACACTGTAAAAAAAGCACCTGTGCACTTCCCAGTCACTCTTTTCCCTCCAACACACCCACTCAAGTCATCTGATATATAATCCAAGCTACATGGATGTGTGAAGGACCAAACAACAACAGCACATGCACTCTAAATGCTTCCTCTGTGTTGTATACCTTTGGCTTACAGGCTCACCTGCAGACAAACGAGATTAATCCCGTTCTCTCTGTCGCTTTGGAAGAATAGAGGATAGTTTGTTCGTCTCCAGCCGCTACAAGAGGAAACGAGAAGGGAAGTAGCAGTCAATTGCTGGCAATGAGAGCCATGAGGCAGAAGCAAAGGTACAATGCACAGAGAGGGTGGGGCCAGGACAGGTAGTGGCCAGTTCACCAACTTGTTGCCAAGTACCTCAACTAAGTAGAAAACTAGCCAACCGTCTCTAATTTCCTTGTTTTTACCCCAGAAGTTTTCGTTGTTAATATACAGACTGCTTTTACAAGCAAATAAATCAAGCGGATCCTGTCGCAGCCGAGAACATTCACAACAGCTTCTTTCCCACAGCATTTATGATCCATTTATCAGGCTTCAGGTGGACAAGGCCGGGCCGTTTGTTTCCGTGAGGGAGTATTAAGATGTTGTATTTGAGTCTGTTTGCCTGGTAGCCACAGTGACAGCTCTGATCACAGGGCCTCCCTGGCTATAGGTGTCTGATTCCTTTGCCTGGCTCGCTCCACCCTGCCCTGCCAGTTTTCTTTTTCGGGTTGTTTGTTGCTTGTGTGCTACTCGACCTGTTGTGTAATGCTTATAAAAGATTTAAAGGGACAGGAGGCCTTGGGAGAGTGATAAACGACGCATTCGCAATGAGACTGCAGAGCACACAAGGGAAATCAGTGGGGATAAATACAGGTACATATTTACGGAGAAACTTTAACAAAGCAGTACATTTTTAAGTTTGCTCTTGGAGATTTACTGCTGTGTTAAAATTCACTGCGGTGAAACACATAGATCAGCAACTAACTGATCAAAACCTGTTTTGTCTTATATAAATTGATTGTGTACAACGGTACTTTACAGACTTTACTAATTCTACATAGTTCTTTATACATCAGTCAGGCATAACATTATAACCCCTGACCTAACAGTGTGTTGGGCCCATTTTTTGTCACCAAAACAGGCCTGGACTTCACAAAGTGTGATTCTTTCCTCAGCAAATGAGACTTACTGCTCCAGCCCATCATACAGATGCTCCGTTGGATTAGAGATCTGTGGCATCTGAAGACCAAGTCAAAACCAAGATCTTGTTTGGTACTAGTACACCGTTCTCAACCTTGTAGCAAAGAACATTATCCTTGTGAAAGAATACACCAAAGAATACTGTTTCCATGAAACCGCACTCATCCCTAATATAAGATGCTAAAGCTGGTTAAAAATGCCAATCATATGATGGCCCAGTCTTTGTTTGAAAATCATCATAATATTTTTTGCAGTAATTGCTCTTTCATGCAGTGGTGAAGGGTAACTTTACTCCAAATATAAATAATTATTGACTTTTCACAGCAGGAAGGTCTATAAATGAAATGATTAAACAAGTGATTTTAAGCACATTCTTATATCTTCTTATATTAAAGAAGAACTGTACCAGTTTCTTCAAAGGAAATTGGAATCTGGAGTGACAAATCTAAACTTTACAGAAAACGGTGATCAGAACCGAGTCTAAAATTCTGTTTAGGGTCAGATTAGAAATTTTGCTCAGCAATCTAAATAAGGCATCCATATAACATCAACAACCTCCAAGAGTTGCTACATAGCGCATTGCAAGGTGAAGCATTAAAACTTTAATAACTCTTTAGGTATTTAGTCTCTGTCTTCACTGCAAAGCAGTTTCTCAGATACTGAAAGAGGATTTTTTTTCTATGAAAATACAATCAAGCTCTTCCTTCTCTAATCTTCTTTTAGCATTTGTGAAAATCTGGAAATGTCAGGTTATGTCTTCCTTAGGGCTTCACATTGTAAGCCCCACAGTTAAGATTCATTGACTCAAAATTTTAACCAAAGGTGCGTAATGGTAAAAAGTACGCTTTGCCATTAGCACAGGCAGCGACTGCAATGCAGAACATAAGCAGCAGATGCTCTTTGAACGTCTCGGAAACGCTGCATATTCTGCATACTGGGGATCAAGCCAGAAAAAACATAAAAAAAAAACCCTCTCTCATCTTTGAGCTTTTTCTGAAATTTCTATCATGAACAGGAAACGCTGTGCTGTAACCAGCAGATTTCCTTTACTGACAGTCCAGAGAAGCCTGAATTCAACGGGCTCTTTAGTTTCCTACAGACGAACTCGTACGTCACTGAGAATTCATGGGAAGGTTCCTGGAAGAGTGACTCACTTGATACGAAATTGTGTTCTTATTCCTCCTCCTCTTACATTATGGAATGAAGAGCATCTTCACATGTCTTGAATAACGTAATTTAAGCATAGGA
Source organism: Micropoecilia bifurca (assembly GCA_903067075.1). Taxonomy (NCBI): domain Eukaryota; kingdom Metazoa; phylum Chordata; class Actinopteri; order Cyprinodontiformes; family Poeciliidae; genus Micropoecilia; species Micropoecilia bifurca. The sequence continues at coordinate 61,396 of CAEGAF010006339.1, forward strand.
CAAACTTTCATTGCATTTATCATTGACATTTCTTTAGTTTTCTGCATCCGAAATCAATATATGTCAACAACGAACCACAGTGAAATAACCAAGTCATGTATTGACAGAAAAGTGTTCTAGTGAGTGCTTCACCTTACTGTGAGAAAACAATGCGTCCCAGCCAATCAGAGGTTGAATGTCATCTGCCTGTTGTTTTAAGCCAATGAAATGCTGCTCTGCTGCTTGTGAAGCCTGGGAAGCTCCTCCCATCCAATCAGATTGCAGCCTTGGCATGAAGGCTTGTGACGCAGCAGCTTTAGGAAGTCCAGTCCAGTGCATGTACACTGGAGAGAAGCCAAAGCTAAGTCACAAAAAAGAACAAGGTTTACAACTTTTCTCTGTTTTGGCCCATCTCATCACCCCTCTGTGCTTCCTCTCCACCTATGTTTCTCTCTTTCCTTCCCTCCCTCGCTCTCTCTTCCTCTTCTCTATTTGTTTCTGATCCAGAGCCATGACATTTAGACCTCCTTACCCCCTCCTTTTCTCCAGGAGACGGATAGACGGACAGCTAGGCACACAGATAAACAGACTGAGAGAGAAAGGAGAGGTACTAGCCGGTTGCAGCGAAGTCCAGCCCAGAAGCGACTGCGTCACCATCTCTGTCTCTCCTAACTACGCAGAAACAAATGTGTCTCGGGAAGGGTTTCGCCAGATCCCAATGGCTCTGGTGGGTGAAAACAACTCGCATGATGAAAGCAACACCAGATACGGAGTGGTATGTGACAGCAACATACAGCAGCCTCTGCCTCCAAGTCCGGATGCTGATTCTTTCCATCAACTTCAGCAGAGTTAACCAGAAGAGTCCAGAGCTGGTTCTATTTTAATACAGACGCACATGATGCGACATTAACAGCCAGATTTATTATGTAACTTCACTTGAACCGCTGTACGTGTTACCTGACTGCATAGGAGGAAGGTCATAACCGCACCGTCATTGATTATTTTAACCTATTTGCAAAAAAATAATCACCCATAGTCCTCGAGGAGAGAGAGGGGATAAACAGCGCCGAACCTCGATTCTTTGAAAAACATCCCCGACTGAATATTCGTGCTGTGAACCTGTTTGTCGCAACCAGCACCACATAACCAACCAATCAAAACAAGCTCTAGGAAATAACTGTGTCAAATCCTCAGCATCCATGTTGAAACTCAGGCACCAGCTCAGAAAAACTACGCAACACACACACACACACACACACACATACAAGCGCACACACACTCTTAATGCAGAGCACATCAAAACTACCAAGGAAGAAGAAGAAGACGAAGAGGTCCGAAAAGCGACGTGCCTCCTCCGGGTGATGACTCTGGGCGTCTGTTATCTCAGCTTCTGTTTCTCTCGACATGAAAAAGTGACGTAGCAACTAATCCGAAATCACTCTCTTGCACTGACTCGGAGTTGCTCTCCCTCGCTCTCTGTATCTCCCCTTCGCTTCCTTTCTGCTCACCACTGAAAAGCACACACACTCCTTTTATTTCCATCTTGTTGCAACAGCAGAACTGCTATTAGATTGCTACGTCCAAATCACACACACACACACACACACACACGCACGCACGCACACACACAAATACCCACTGCCAGACAAACACAACAGAGTCTACTCAAATGCGTAGGTACGTGCGCGCTCACACAAACGCACACGCAGCTGCGCGCATGATCACACTATTTCTCTTCCTGAGTGTGACGCAGCACTTAATTCTCTGTGCTTTTTTTTTTTATGCCACTCTTGTGGCTTACACAAACGCAGCTTCTTGATCAAGCTGAGCCACTTGCTAGCTGTCACACAAGGCACGAGCAGAGTGCAGTTAAAGGGACCCTACCACCACGAGTCTCTGGCCCCCCCACTCTGTGATGTGGCTGAGTCCTCCTGTCTCCCCCCCCATGTCCCTTTCTAAACAGGTCTCTCCCTCTCGGCTGCTCTCCTCTCTGGCGTTCTGCTCCCGGCTACAGACGCGCTCAGGCTCCTGTGTCTGAGCCGCCTTGATCACCTGACAGCCCACTGGTTTTAAAGGCACACCATCACCAGCGTGTTTATCAGTTGCGTAACGCTCAGATGTTGGTTTTAATACCGCCTGATGTGGATCCGACTCAATCCGTACCTGGCTTAATGTCACAGGTACGTTGCTTTCAGCATTATGCTCAGACAAGCTCTTTGCTGGTTTTACTTCACATCACATGTGAGGCGTGCATGTCTGACACGTCCGTGATTCGACCAACCACATGGACTTCCTCTTCAGTGCACCCAACCATAGATTATCCCTAAAGAAAACACAGCACAGTTTCACCAAGTACTGTAATAAAAAGAAAAAACTCAATTCTCCTTTAGTTTCAGCTACTTTCAGACAAGAACAAAATGTTAAAGGTTTCTTACAACATTCCCGATATTCTGTGGTGCTTTTGTGATAACGATAAAAGTGACGATATGAACTCTTTATTACTTCTACTTTAGGTAACCGTAACGCTGACACAGCAATTATAACCCAACAAACTCAAGTACTGCTTTTGAAAAACATACTAATTTGTAATACGCTTCCTTAGGACATAAGTCATATTTTTATCATCAGTTAGTGCATTTAATAATAAATTATTAGAATTTCATTGTTATGTATTGATGCTCTCATTGAACAAACAGTGGAGAAAATAGTTAAAGCAACGATCTGGAGAGTTTTTAGAGTTTTAAACACCATTAACTGGAATTTATCACGACAATAAATAAAAATTCTTATTATGATAAGACGTCTATATCGATAAACGATAAATGCTCACCTTTACTTTCTATCTAGTTGCTGAATGATTAAGCCTTTTGCAGCCTCTATAGGTTTTATTTCAAAATTACTGCATATCCATCCATCTTTTCATAAACTTTTCCATAAACCCACCTGAACTTTGGATCTCTGCCCATTTTCATACAGATGCTAAATTCCACATATTTACTAATTATGTGGCTTCTGAATTGGTTGTACTGGGTTTTATTTAATAGTATCAGAGTTGGGGGTAGTGAATATAATTAATTAATCCAATGGACATATATGTACCACTTTGAGTTGGTTACATAAAATACCAATAAAATACATTTTCTGGCTGCAATGTGATCAGTTGTGAAAAGCTAAAGGGTGATCTCTACTTTTGCAAGGAACTGTGACGAATAGATAAAGGAAAAATGAACAGATTCATATGGAAAGTAAGAAGTTGTGTTGTCTTTAAAAACGATTGTGTTCCCATCTTATAAATAGTCTGTTTTGGCAGTGGTTATTTTAAGCATTCAGGCTGCGGCTGATGTGATTGCTGCCTTACCTTGATTGGACGATTTGCTTTTTTGCTCCCGACGTAAGTGGGTCAGGGGTGCTGTAGCAGTAGGGAAAAAAAGATACAAGTTAGACAGAGTTAAACTTAGACTCAGGCAATGACTTCAGTATCAACATTTTTTTTATGTTCATGGGGGGAAACGTTTTAACTACTTGTTTGCAATCAGCCTGGCATTTAAATAGTAGCAACAAGCTTGATTCAGTCTCTTTTATGGACTTGTGGGCTCCGAGCAACAGAGCTGTGCCTTTTGGGTCTGTCAGTATTTCTGAAGCATAAAATCCTCTTTATGTGCCAAGCTGAAACACAAGCTTTGTCCTAAAATAAAAATAAACAATGGGTAAATAAACTTGCTGTATCAGAATTATGCTAGTCATTAGTAAAAAATAAATAAAATTGGTTGAATTCCTAAACAGCTGATCATGTTTTATTCTTAGTTCGGACCTGCTGTTTTTGGAGGCATTTTTAAGATAATAAAATGTCTTCTTGTTTTATCTCCTGACAGCCAGGTCCATCCAGAAAGCAAAACAAAGAAAGGAGAGCATCTTTAAAAGAATCACCTTTCACCTGGAGCTATAAATGAAACATAAATGGGTCTGAATGATCAAAGCATGTTTGCCCTGTGCGGACTGAGAGTATTGATCTATGGACGGAGGTTTACCTGCCCCTTCCAGGATAAAGACTTCAGCAGTCCAAAAGTGCAGTTCTACGCCAAACAACTAGAATGAAACAACTGAAACACAAACTGTAATGTGTTTTACTGAGCTTTGGTGAGATATTCTGCATCAAAGTGACACATAACTGAAGTGGATCCAAAAATATCCATGGTTTTCCCTTTTTTGTCCTAGTAAGTCCTACAAAGTGTGGCAGGCATTTGTAATTAACCCACCCAGTCAACATTTCTCCTGCAATTGTCTTTTTAGTAATTAAGTGATTTCTAAAGGTATTTGGCTGCACAGCTTTTTCATTTTGAGGACTGATTTTTTTTTTTTTTATGTGGAACGTTTCGGAGTAAATTCGTATAATTTTCTGTGGATCGGTCCATCAAATAAAATCTCAAAAATTCACTGAAGTTTGAGGTTACAAAGTGGCAGAACATGTAAAAAGTTGGCAAGGCTTTGACTGTACAAGTACCTAAAAATTAGGTTTTATGTTAAACTATTTTTATTTCAGGAAATTTGGCTTTGTTGATCCGAACAAGGAATAAAATCAAGTGCCTTTTGTTTACGCTGACACACACGGCAACAGATTTACTGATGCATCCACGTGTCGACTCTTCCTGTCTGCTATTTTTGCTTCTCATCCAGCGGACAGTGCGTTAATTTTAGCCATGTCATCTATCAGCTGTTCCTGTTCCACTTCCTAAACCTTAATCCCTGCATTGGAAAGATGCCCAGTCAGCTCTATTGACACCGTATTTGACGATTAAAGGAACAATAAGCACAATTCCAGAAATAAATCATAGGGATTTCTTTTTATATTGTGGATAAAATAAAAATTTTAGTGTTATTAAAATAGAAAGTGTTTAGATTTCTAAATTAAAATATTTATTATTGAAATAGAAACACTAACTTGTACATATAATTTTAAATGCCACAAATTACTGCTGCACAGTCATTTTTGCATTTCTAAATAAGTACATTTAGAAATTCCATAATCTTTAATAAATAATTAAAAATATACTAACATAATTAGATATCCATAATAAACTTTTTATAAATTAATATCTAACTTTAAATGAGCACATTTATATATAGAAGTAGTTTTACAACTACTGTTGTTTACTTGCCCATGGCCACACCCTGCACATGAAAACTGAAACTCATTCAGCTTTGCTGCACTGCTGCTATTTCTCCAGTGTGTTCTCATCTTTCATCTAATGTAGAAACTTTTTTCGTAGAGAGACAGAAAAAAACGCAGTTGTTGTTATTGCTTCTGAAGCCCCACCGAAAAAAGAAAAAAAAATACCGGGTCATATTATTGTTTTACCTCAAAACAGAACAGGTTGTTCTGACCTGAAATTAAGTTAAGACTAAAATATTCACTCACCCCCGTTTTCCGGTGCTCGGTCTCGGTTTACTTTGTAGCACCGTATCCTCCCGGTAGGAGAAACTGACTCATTTCATTAAGTCACTTTTTGTGCAACTTTCTCGCATCCTGTACAAGCCTGCAGAAACACGCCATCGTGTGTTGAAGAGCGGTACTGCTGAGTGGTGGTTTGTTTACATCGGGAGGGAAAAAGAAGTGCGTATGAAACCTCAGGATGGATGGAGCTGAGTCAAGGTGCTGGCGCAGCATCAAGACACACGGACAGCCAGAAACTTCTTCTGCTTTACTCTCAGAAGTAGAAACGCATAAACGCATGAACTTTATAAATAAAGCGGATTCTGACTCAGAATAAGCTTATATA
>CAEGAF010006367.1:0-11904 GCA_903067075.1 Micropoecilia bifurca
TCTGGGCCTCCCTTCTGAAGCTGCTGCCCCCGCGACCCGACTCCGGATAAGCGGAAGAAAATGGATGGATGGATGGAGCATTTAATCAGTATTGACTGTAATAGACTTGACACCAAGGCCAGATTGCTCCCCCCATGTGGAAGTAGAGAAAACCTCCGACAAACATAGTTTGTGATGGTAGTGAAGCTCACCTGTTTTGAAAAATATTATGATCAACATGTACTGGGTGGCATACAGACCTTTGAATCAGGTGTTCTGGAATAGGGACGTGGCCTTTGACGACACTGCATAAATTCTGAGTAATGAATTGAATTAAATATTTCAATATTTGAGTTTTTGTTTTACGCTACAAAATTATACAGTGTTTTAGAAAGGGTGGAAGTAAATCACCTTTGTATTGAATGCTTTGGATGGGATGCAAAGCATCTATGAAACGGCGACTGCTCCACGGGTCTGATTGGTCAATGATGATGCAGTTATTCGGTTCTACTGATGTTAACTGAAGTCTACTCGCAGCGCACTGAGACAATCAAGACCACTGGAGCTTAGATTAAACTGCTAGTTAAACTAGTCTCTACTCTACTGACCAGCTACAGAATGAGATTAGCACATTAGCACACATTGATCACTTTCAATTCTTGTTGTACAGAAGGATGTACTCAACCAAACAAGATTTCTTATTTTAAGGTGGGGTTATAAGAATATTGTTTTGCAAAGTTTCCAAACATCTCCAAGTAATACATTAACCTTGATGTTTCTTGTCTTCTCACAGGAAGTGAACTCTGAGTGAAGGCTAAAGCTTCATTGATCGTCATTCTGGTTATATACAAACTAGAGGGCTGTTTCACAAAACCAGGATAGCGGATTAAGCTGGAATTTTCTGGATATCCTGTCTTAATTAAGCCTCAATTCAGTGTTGCAAAAGAAATGACACGTATGTTACCATGGTGACTTATTTTGTGAAGCCAGCCTGCTCCAGACCAGGCTAGCAGCCATGCTTAGTTAAGCCTGGAATCTTATCTGTTCACAGCAATCAGAAACCGAGTTTTGTCCGTGATTCTGTTTTCTTATCTGTAAGTATTGTTTTTTTTTTGTTTTTTTTTTAAATTACCCTGCATTAAAACACCTCCAATTCATTTTGGTAGACAGTCAGGTACTATTATTATTTTTACAGTATACCATTAGAAAACACAATTATCAATTTTAAAATTACCCATACATGGGTCAAACTGCGTTTCTGAAGAAATGGTTTCTAAAGACCACCGTTCTATATGAGACAAAAATATAAACGCCCCATATCAAATATTGTTGCCATGTGGAGTTAACTGTAAATGAGCATTTTCTGACATTTTATTGTACAAAAGTATTTCTCCTGATTTGTGTATAATTTGTTGTCAGTGAGCATTACCCGATGCATGGGTAATGCTCACCCATGCATGCCCCACCCACATGCATGGGTGATGGGACAAAATGAACAACTGCTGGACAATCCTTGGACTGGGGACAATAAAAAGCCACCTCAAAATGTAAAATTTAGTCATAAGTGATGATGCCTCAGATGCCTCAAGTTACGTAGGAGCATGCCATTGGCATGTTGGATGTAGTGAGGGACATCCACCAGGCAGTAGCTGCACGGCTCAATGTTTATTATCGAGCTATAGGCCACTAAATAGTTAATTTCCAACAGACTGGCAGTACTGCAAATCAACCTCATGCTTGTCAGCCATGTCTGACCACTCAAAATAAAAGCATCACAACTTAAAAGGGCAATTAACCACAGGTCAAATTAAAGACGAAAATCCACAGATATTTCACATTGTTATATTTCATTTTGGTCTATATAAATATCTAGAATGTGGAACAAAACAGTAACATGAAGGAATTTGCTGTCTGTTCAACATGTTATAATATTGACTTCCACTGTTCATTAGGTTATAGTTTTTTATATGTGAAAATCTCATGTATGATTATCTTGTTCAGTTAATGGTTTGGAAATATATATTTTTAGGCTAATTACGTATTCAATTGATCTGCTATTGTTAGCTCTTGTAGCGTAATTTTTTTTTCTTTTGTATGATGTGCTTCAATTCCTCATAAACCTCAATAAAAAGATGCTGTTTATTTGGTGTGAGGTATGGCATACGCAGTTTATTTAGCATAGCATTAGTGAATCTGTGGTTGATTTCATTAGTCTCTTGAAGAAATCTATTGACTCACATTCACCTGAATTATTTAAGCCTGGCTTAACAGCTGCACCTCCTGAGCCTGGTTTGGTCTTTTAAACGGATAGAGCCAAAATGTACTATGTCAGGCCTAGCTTTCTCTTCTGGATTTCTGAATCCTACTTTTGTGAAACAACCTTCAGGAAGCAAACAACAAAAATGAAAAGGAAGTTTTTAAAATCACTTTGACTTGAATATATCAGAGTTGTTAATGATTTGTTATCCCTGAAGCAACAATTGTTTTTCAGTGTATGTTGATTATATGTCAAATAAACATATTTAAATGTCCACACCACCTTTCCTGCCCACAGCCATCAATGTCTACAATAACTAAACATTTTCAAATTGAGATTAACATTTAATTTCCCTTTGGGATTAATACAGTATTTTTGACTGAACTATTCACATTTTTATAAACAAGACGGTCTGTACTGCGTTTTTAAGCTTCTGCAGGTTAACTAAGATATTTCAGTCTAGGACATTAAGTTAATAGCGACTTCAACGCAACCTTTGACTAAATTGTAATTTTTGCATTTGGGGTTAAGGGTTTATATCTTCTGGATTTCATGCCACACGGTCTTCCGGTGACTTTTATTTTGAAGGTTAATCTGTTGCGTCGCCTTTCTTCTGTAAGGCTGTAGACCTCTAGTTGGAAATGCTTGGCATCAGTCTTCTTCAGGTTGACTATTTAGTTTCTCTTCGACTTCAGGCACTTTAAAACTACACGGCCCATATGTTAGGAATGTAACAGCTAGCTGAGGGAAAGCGTACAAGGGCAGCAGCAGATGTGATAAGCTAACCTGGCCGAAAAGGTAAAGATTTGGCGCTTTATTAATATATTAGCTACACTTAAAGAACAAAACCAGGAGGGGAAAAGGTTTAAGAGGAAATTCGATGTAACGTCGACATTTCTGGCTAAAACTTTCTTTGCTAGTTGGCAATTAAGTCTTTTACGCCGCTAGCTTGGTAGCTCTGATGTTGACGTGGTACTAGACAACAAAACTATTAAAACTAAAAATATTTCCTGTGTTTTTTCCAGGTGTGAGATTCGGAGTAATGCCTTTCGGAATACCGGGAGTCCAGGAAGTTTGTCTCGAAACCCCAAAATTGAACAGTAGCTGGGAATAAGCTTAGCTGGGTGTCATACTGAGTTACTGAAAGCAACCTGGAGAGCCCACAGTGACTGATGGCTTTGTATAGGAGAGATACTGCTTGTCAAGGGAAGATTTAGCAATGTTCAGAGGCCAAGACGCCTCTTGAATTGCTGAACAGGTTCAACACGCCTTACGGGTGTGTCTGGCCCGGGAACGTTTTTTTTTTACTTGGCTTGAATCTTCTTGGTATATTAGAAGTAGAGAAACTGCAGAGGGCGATTATCTCTCCAATTCGTTTTAGTTAAAATTTTAATAAGTAATGTCTTATATAGTGGGAAGAGTGAGGGGGTGGGTGCGCTTCTGGGGTAGTTGTACCTCACAAAATACCCCCACGATGTGTCAAAAGCAGCATGCTAAAGGTAACTGGGGATCTTGGATGTGGGGAGGGTGGAGAAAAGGAAGTGACCAGAGTGCTCTAGGAGAGGAGTACTGGGAGGCACTGGAGAAATTGCAACCCATGGAAATAGAAGATCTTGACTCAGGAAAACCAGAGACAGAGTTGCTGGTGTCCAGGTGGTGGAGCAAATATCTCCCCACATCATATCTGTGGTCAAGAAAAACTGCTAAAAGCAGCCTGAGACAAAGGAAAGGTGATAGTCGAAGGGGAGATCAAGGTGATGTTGATGGGGACTTTTCTGATTATGGAACTCCTCCCCCATCTCCCACTCCTTCTCAGCTTACCTCTCCATTCAGATTTTTCACAGATAGCTGGAATTTGGAGGTTATACCAGAGCACTATGAGATTTGCTTCAACTTCCTTCGGCATTTGTTTGACCTATTCGTAGTTGCCTTCCTGTGGACTGTGTCCCCTCCTGCCAAACTGATCCTGGAGGTGTTTGGTGTCCAGGGAGCTCTGAGGCTGTGGTTTCATGGCATGGCCATGTTTTTTGTCTCAACAGCTGGAATGGCAGGTTTGCTGTGGTTGATTCAGGAGTATCTCCCTCAGTTTGCATTGATCTATGGCATCATACAAGCATTGGTGATTTCTGTCAGTGTACGACAAAGTGTAATTCTTGGAGTGGAAGAAGACAAAGAAAATATCCCGGAGGTGAAAGAGACTGGTGAAAAGAAAGACACTGCAGACAATGGAGACAAGCTTTTTTCTAAAGAACTGCTGAAGACGAGCTTAGCCTAAGGTGAGCTTCTTTTGAAATGTTCAAATTCTGCCTAATAATAAATGTTTCCTAACAGTCTATTTTTAATACACAGAGTAAAACTGAAGCAGTACAATGCTATAATTTCTTTCTCATGTGAAGAAATGTACATCACACCCTACGGTTTGCAGTGAGACTAACCAGTCAACTTTCAGTCATGACTCATGTGACAAGCAACATGTGTAGCAGCTAATGTCTGAAGACATTACAGGTGAAGGCCATAAAATTAAAATATCATGAAAAAGTTGATTTATGTCAGCAGTTCCGGTCAAAAGTGAAACTTGGATGTTTGCTACACACAAATTGATATATTTCAATTGTTTATTTCTTTTAATGTTGATGTTTATAACTCACAACTAATGAAAAGACCAAATTAAGTATCTCAGAAAATTAGAATATTAAGACCAATACAAAAAAGGAATTTTAGAAATATTGGCCAACTGAAAAGTATTAGCATGTACAGCACTCAGTACTTAGTTGGGGCTCCTTGTCCGAAGATTACTGCAGCAATTCAAGGATACAAGGAGTTTTTATCACCTTTGCTTGTTTGTGGTATTGTAACCCCGTCAGTGTGAGATGAATCCTCGCTGTTCCTTGGACTCTGCGTTGTGTGTTCTTGAGGGTTTTTGTCGGAAGGAAACGAGACAGGAATCTGACACACACGGAGGTCAAAATCGTGGTTGGGACAGTTTGTTCGGACCGGACCACTCGACAGAGCAGCGGCTTCGCCTTTAGAATCCAGAGCAAATACTGCGTTTCAGCATATTTCATTAATGCAGTTATTTTCGATTTACATATACAGTGTATATAAAAAAGAAGAAAAAAAGACAAAATGATACGAAACTAACTACTTGGACATTAAAAGTAACATTTGGCTACATTGAGGAGCTGGCGGTCAGCATTGCCTACCTTTAGAATCCAGAGCAAATACTGACCGTTGTACCACCAGCACACAGTAACGAACGCCAAGTACGGCGGTCTTCTAAGGACACACTTTACAAAGTTCTACAACCCAAAGAGCAGATCCAACACTTTGTGACATGCGCCATCACATTCAAGCACTGTCCTACAGTATGAAATTTGGACTACACAAATAAAGAATAAAGTAATTTATGTGATATATGGATATGTCTATTAAAAGAAAGTGTGTGTTGCAAATATTTTATAAGATGAAGCTGAATTAGGTGTAGTTTGAGTTCAGTGGTCTGATGGCTGAAGGGAAGAAACTGTTCCTGAGCTAAGTGGTCTTACTCTGGATGGTCCTCAGCCTCCTGCTTGAGGAGAGCGGCTGGAACGGTCTGTGTGCAGGATGGGCGCTGCTCCCCACGGTCCTTTGTGCAGCCTTGACCACCCTCTGCAGAGCCGTCCTCTCAGCAGCAGTGCAGCTGCTGTGCCACACAGTGATGCAGGTGCAGAGAACGCTCTCCACCACACAGTGATAGAAGCTCCTCAGGACTGAGTTCCCAAGTCTAGCTCTCTGCAGCTTCCTGAGGAAGTAGCAACGCTGGTGGGCCTTCCTGACTGGACAGGAGGTGTTGGTACTCCAGGTGAGGTCACTGGATATGTGCACACCCAGGTACCTGTAGCTGTAGACCACCACCACAACCTCTTCTACGGGGCTGAAGAGGATCCCTGTCCCTTCTAAAATCCACCACCATCTTCTTTACATTAATGCAGAGGTTATTGTCCCTGCACCACTGCATCAGGTGTTATACCTCCTCTCTGTATTTGGACTCATCACTGCTCGTGATGATGTATCATCTGCAAACTTCACTATATCGAGTGTCTTGCTGAGCAGTCAGCAGAGTGAAGAGAAAGGGACTCGGCACACAGGCCTACGGTGAGCCAGTGCTGAGGGTGATGGAGGAGGAGACGGTGTCGTGGATTCTGATAGACTGTTGGTCAGGAAGTCCAGAATCCAGTTCCCCAGTTTGGAACTCAGTCGGAAAGAAGAGAGCTTCTGTACCAGAGTCTGTAGGAATGCTGTGAGACATGGAGCTGATCAGTCTGTGACACTGCTAAGGTATTATAAGAGTCCATGTTGCTTTGATGGTGACCTTCAGCTCTTCTGATTGTTGGATCTGGAGAATCACATCTTCCTCTCCACAATACCTCAGATATTTTCCATGCGGTTGCGTCAGATGAGTTTGCTGGCCAATTAAGAACAGGGATGTCATGATCGTTATACAAGGTACTGGTAATATTGGCACAGTGTGCAGGTGCCAAATCCTGTTGGAAAATTAAATTAGCATCTTCATAAAGTTGGTCAGCAGCTGGAAGCATGAAGTGTTCTAAACCTTCCTGGTAGATTGCTGCATTGACCTTGGACCTCAGAAAACAGCAAATGACATGGCACCTTAAACCATCATTGACTGGAAACTAACTGGGCCTCAAGCAACGTGGATTCGGTACCTCTCCTTCAGACTCCAGAACCTTAATTTTTAAAGGAAATGCGAAATTTACTTTAATCAGAGAACATAACTGAATCATTCAGCAGTAGTCCAGTCTCTTGTTCAAGAGTTCCTTGACAAAAGGAATGTGACAGCTGAAACCCAGGTCTTGCATATACCTGTGGTTCTTGAAGGACTGACTTCAGCTGCAGTCCACTCTGTGAATCTTTCCCACATTTTTAAATGGGTTTTGTTTCACAATCCTCTCAAGGATGCAGTCATATCCAGATTACTTGTCCATTTTCTTTTCCCCGACTACATATTTTCCTTCTCTTCACCTCTCTACGAATGAGCTTGGGGCTCTGTACACACTTTGCTTCTTTAGCAATGACCTTTGAGTCTTGCCCTCTTGTGCCAGGTGTCTATGGTCATCTTTTGGACAACTGTCAGGGCAGCAGTCGTCCCAATGATTGTGTAACCTACAGAACTGGACTGAGAGACGATTTAAAAGCACTTGCAGGTGTTATCTGATTAGCTTGTGGCACCAGTGGTCTTCAATATTGAATCTTTTCACAATATTCAGATTTTCTTAGATACTAAATTTGAGGTTTTCATTAACTACCAGTAATGATCATCAACACTAAAAGGAATTAAACATTTGAAATATATAAGTCTGTATGTAATGAATGAATAAGCAATTCACTTTCTGCATGGAATTACGGATTTAAATCATCCTTTTCTTGATATTCAAATTTTATGACCAGCACCTGTGGAGTTGATAAACTGATAGAAACCTATCAATTGTAGTTTTTGTTGCATCAGTTGTGCTCAGAGATGGATAAGAAAACAGAAAGAATTATGTCCAACAATTTTTCCCAGACAGGACTTTCTTTCACTTCATTGGCCTATACAAATGCTTTTGAGCAGGGGTGCCCAAACTTTTTGAGACTAAGATCTATTTTTTTCTCTCACCATCCGCCTGAGATCTACCTCATGACACAAAGACATACAAATTGCATATTAAACTCTATTTTATATGCAAATATACATCAGTTATAGCAGAAATAATAAAGTGCCCAAAACAGAAAACCTAATCCAGTTTCTTCCTCAGTGAGATTCTGACACTGGGAGCAGCTCACTGGTTTCTCAGTCAGAAGCTGGTTGCAAACCTGACGCCAGCAGGTGTCAGTCAGTCATGGTAGATCTGAAATTTGGTATGTATGAATGGTATGGTATGTATGTAGTTTCTCAGTATGAGAAACTACAGACTGATAGGAGAAACCAAAGAGCCCAGTAAAGGTAACGGCAAATCTTCTGAAGTCGGGATATAATTCATTTAATTTCACATAATTATCGCGGCAGAATTTGTTAAAACTTAATGAAATATATCTGTCCCATGTGATATTGTGATATATGCTCAGAAAGAATGAGGTAATTAGTCCAAGTTTATCGTTTATTGAAGGTTCAGAAACTACAGCAGGTGTAATTTGCAAAGGTAAAACATTCTGAAAATCAGTTCAACTCAAAACCACTCCTACCTTTTTACTCTCTCTCTCACTCTCTCTCTCCCTCTATCTCTATCTCTCATTTAAGCACACCCATTGCCGTGGCAACTGCCTGCGCCCTACAATCCGAGCAAAGATCACATTAAAACACATCATTCAGTCGTTAAGATATCAGGTTTCCAAGCTTGATATTTATTTCTCGATTATTAATAAGCCTCTCATGAACACAGTGGTGGTTGAGTAGCTAATTTAAACTCCTCCTCTGCTCGTCAGTCGGTCTTTGAGTCGCCTGTTTTTCTTTTTTGTTAATGAAACCAAAACGCACTGAATTGCGCAACACCTTGTTGAAACAATAATTACTGAAATTATTAATTTTAACGTTTTGTTGACTTTTTATAATTATTCTTTTTTTTAATGAAGGTAGAAACGTTTTGGATCTAAGTGAATATTTTTGATAAGCCTATCAGAAGAGGAAGTGCTGGTCTCAGTGTCCTGGCAGCGTTCAGTTTGTCACCTGCCGAGATCGACTCAAAACTGATCGCGGTCGAAGTATTGGGCACCCCTGCTTTTGAGGTTTATTCCACTCCTATGTATTTGAGGTGCATCATGTTTGCATAATCACTGTGGGAAGAGTCTCTCACATGGTGTAGCCCAGATCATTGGATATTTTTTAAAGTATTTAAGTCACAACACAAATTTGTAAAAGGTGTGGCCAAACACCTTAAAATGATCAACACTTAATTACTGTGGAACCATAATAGATGGCATTATTGAACTAAATTGAGCAAAAACGTTGAACAGAGTAAAAATCAAGTTGCTTACCATAGTACATTCATGTACCACTTTACAAACATCTGTGGAAATGTTAAACATAATTTATATTTATCTCATGCTTTCCCTCTATAAAGAGCAATTGGCAGTCTATCAAGAATTTAAAGATCTGGATATGAAAATATCCAGATCAGATAAGGTTTACAGAAAAGTTGTCATTTTAGTAACAGTTGGTCTAAACAACAAAAATACAGCCAAGTGAACCTTTATTAAAACAGAAGTTTTCTAAACTTCAGCTTCTAAAATCCTTAGATTTATATAACATCTACAGTCCTTCAATTTATTGTCTTTTAGCTGTAACCATGGTTCTAATTAGGGAAGCTATTTTAAACCCGGACTCTACAAAGCATGGGTAGATTAATTTGTTGATTTATTTAATGTATCAAAAGCAACAAATGAATATGTAGAGAATTGAAGTCTGTCAGTGGTTGTAATCAGTTTAGGTTTCCTGTTTTAAATTCTGAAAAGGCTTTCACTTTTATACCTTTCTTGAACTCTTCTGGACTCTACTGCAGACTAATTGTGTTTTCATCCATGAAATTTGTCTTTTCCACAGATAATGCAGGAGTTCAGCTGCTTCCGCCTTTATCCAAATGTTTGGCTCCACAGACACTGACAGATTGTGTATATCACTAAATTCATTAGTTATAATCATAGTTCACTTTGATTTAGTTTGGAGAAGTTGTTTCTCTTTGTTTTGGCTTAAATAGAGTCTGTATTCTGCAAACATCTACTCATCACCATGAATGTTTATTATACAACTGTAAATGCTGAGAATGCTGGGTATATGAGTGTTGAGGAGAACGCTACTGTATGTCAAAAAGCCAGGACTTGGTGCCTGTACTGGTATTTACATTTAATTTGTTGTCTTTTACTTTTCTCATTGTATACAGTGGCTCTCAAAAGTCTAGTTCCTCTAATTAAAATACCCATTATTGTGATGTGAAAAATATGATACATAACATGTTCTGCACAGTTCAAGTGGACAATAAACAAATGTGTTAAAAGGAAAAGTATAAAAGGTGCAATAACTCAGTTGCAGAAGTGTTTCTGTTCCATGTTTTTCTTTGCACCATTAAATCCTTTGTCCCCTTTGCAAATTATGGCTTAAGCTAAAGGTGGAGAATGTTTGAAATGATTTATCATTGTCTCACTCTATATCACAAAACCCTGCTGATGTAACAGGTTTGTAGACTTGTAAGATTTGAAATTGAAATAAATTAACAGGAAAAATTTATGATGCACAACATACACTCCAAATTTAAATCATCACCTTGCCTCTTATTAATCTTACTTTCCCTCCCAAGTGACATGCAATTAAGAGATTTTAGTATTGCTAAGCAGAGGATTTACTGAAGGTGAATTTGGGAAGTATTAACTACATATTTAGTCTCACTACAAGTTGTACTGAAAAATATAATGGTGCATCTAATGCATGTAACTTTTATAAAAAAATGTCTTGTATATTTGTTGAAACTGTCATGACATGGTGACAGTATGTATGAGATGGACAATCTGAAAATATCAAGGTCCTCTGCCTTCTCCAGTGTTTCCAACACCACTGTCAGAAACAAGCAATCAGAGCCTGGAGGCGGGTCTCTGTGCTGTCAATCATACATGTGCAATACTCTCTGCTACATCTTCTTCTCAAGAGCACAGCCTGTCATGAATGCCAAGGCTTGTTAGCATGGCCACCAATGACAGCAGATAAACAGTTTTTCTTTAATGCTAAGTTATTTCTCCACCATTTGCACATTGAGTTGCGCATACACAAGTTGGTTGACAGTGCTAAGAGACTCCTCTTTCTGTTTTTTAATGAAAGCAGTGCATTTCTTCAGATGCCAATAGCAAACAGGAAGGAGGTGGAGGGGATCAGTTTTTTCACAGATCTGTCTCGTACTGTCACAACATGTACAACTTTTTTTTTCCATTTTAACAAACTTTTTTCTTCAAATGAAAGTTGCATACTACAGATTTAAAAGTCTATTTAACAGAAGAGGAACAATCCAGTTGAGCCTTAGTCTTGAACATCTTATTTTTTTTTATTATCACACTTTGGCATTGGAACTTTAACATCACACACTTCAATCTAGATTTTTTTTCTTGCGATGTATTTTGTTAGACTGCGGATTCATGTTGAGGTACCTTTGCTGTTGTGAATATCAGACTTTAATTTGGGGATTGAAAACCTGTGAGGCATTTGGAGCATCCAGTACACACGTTCCAAAACGTACTGTTCATATGATCTAAATATTTCTTTTACTTTCCATTGATTACATATTTGGATTATAATAACAATATAGATTATGTGGGAATAAATGATTGGTTCATTGTTTTCCAAGCTACAGATAAACTGGCTTTACCTGAAATAAATTTTGCTTTCTCAACATTATAAAGGGTGCCTTGAACTTAAATTTTGAATATATTAAAGTATTGGTTCTGGGCTGCACAGTGGCGCAGTTGGTAGAGCTGTTGCCTTGCAACAAGAAGGTTCTGGGTTCGATTCCCGGCCCCGGCCTTTCTGCATGGAGCTTGCATGTTCTCCCTGTGCATGCATGGGTTTCCTCCGGGTTCTCCAGTTTCCTCCCACAGCCCAAAAACATGACTGTCAGGTTAATTGGTCTGTCTAAATTGGCCCTAGGTGAGAG
>CAEGAF010006369.1:0-25567 GCA_903067075.1 Micropoecilia bifurca
ACACACACACACACACACACACACACACACACACACACACACACACACACACACACACACACACACACACACAGTCTCTTTCACTTCTGGTATACATGTAATTTTTGACTTTGCATTTTTTGTGGGTTTTTTTGTCTAATGGAGTTTGTTTAGTCAGTTTGTTTCCCCCCCCCCCCAAATACAAAAGTTAGTAAGTTACAGAAGGTAGTACGGCACTTTGTTTTTCACGGAACAACCAGAAACATTGTTTCACACTGGTAGCCCCTCTGAAGAGTTAAAATGTTGATTGATTGAATGTTGATAGTAAAAATATACTTTCTTTTAATGCGTATTTTGTCTGTTAACGGGTTCTTTTGGAATAAACTTAAAGCAACATAAAATATTGTAAAATGATTAATTACACACATCCTGTGTTTCATCTCTCATGGTAGTGATATGTGGCTTACAATTAGTTTTCTTTACAAGTATTATATTTTAACATGTTTTAAACAAATTTTATAATATTATGTGTTTATCCATTTGAGCTGTTTTTAATTTTACAAATGTTAACTGCTCAGTAATTTTATTTCTTGTTCTAAAAAATATGTGTTCCTTGTTATTTATGTTAAAGATGAGATTAATTATGTGGATTAATTATATGAATTTATGTTAAATAGAAGTTCTTGTGTTGAATTCTTTCAATAAATAGTGACAGACATAGCTTTTATTTATTTTTTTTCATTTGACATCTTCTACTTTCCCCCCATGTTGTCACATCAATAAACCTTAATGAAACCAAACTGGACAAAAAAAATAAATAAAAAGCATCTGTTAGAAGCACTTTTCAAGACTTCTCAAAGATTCTCCCTTGGATTTAGGTTTGGACTTTGACTGGGTCATTCTGAAAGAAGATAATGATGTTTAAAACCTGTAGTTTTACACCATACCTAAGGTTTAGCGTGCAGATCAAAAAATTGAATAACATCAATTTCAGCATCATCTGACCATAGGACCTTCACCTAAAACTTAGTTTAATATTAAAGTATGTTCTTATTTGTTTCTTTCTTTGAGACAACACAGAATGTATATATTTTATGTTATGACAACATGGGTAAAATGATACTTTGACAATCTTGTTTCAGCCCATGTTTGTTGTGATGACATAAAAAATAGATTTTTTTGCCAGCGTATATCGCCTACCCAACTTCTGCGTATCTTGTAAATAAAATTGAGAAGATACGGATAAAAATAGACTCTGAAAATAATTTTGACACCATGTTATTTTTCTTCTCAATGCAAATACCATCACCATCAAATCAGTTGACAAGTTTTTTATTATTATCGTTATTATGTACAAGTAACAACTCATTTATGTTGCTAAAATGGAACATTTGGAGTCGGAGCCTCTCAACAGTGGAAATTAAACATAAGAAAAAGGACAACGTTTGTGGTAAAAGGCAGATTGTAACAGGTTAAGCAACAACAAAAATAACAATAATAATGATAATAATAATAATAATAATAATAATAATAAATATATATGTAATATAATTATTATATGTATAATTATGGTTTAACAACATTCATCTTTACACATTTGCATTCAGGATATGCAGAGCATCTCCATTCAGCTGCTCCAGCTGTGAATATACGCCTGATCCAAAATAACACTAATGTGCTACATCACTTCAACAAATCCCACTGAGAGAAGGAAACAGGCCATTTCCCACTGCCTGCTTCCGTACTGCGTGACCTCCGCCTCCAGCAACCCGCAGAACAAAGTCAACAGTGGGCGGGGCCACGGGGGCTCCGTTTTCAGCCCTCTTCGGCTGTCACAGCCTTGATTTCGAGCGCTCATTGGCTCCTGTCTGCGCACACGTCACAATCATGATTAGAATTGATGATCGGGACATTCTGATTTCATTGTCTAGCAAAAAGGGGGACCGGGGAAGAAATCTGCTGATTTGGAGCGTCCGTCTGATTTTGACATCAGAAATGGTATGAAAGAAAGTGATTTCACTTTTAAGAGAAACCAGCGGTAAAAAGCTGCTTTGTTTTCATCCCGTCCGGAGCTCGGGACAGCAAGAGGAAGCTATCCGGGATCGGGGAAATCATAGATTTGAAGGAAAACTTTAGCTGCGGCTATCCATTGGGGGAAGCTATGCTAATGCTAGCTTAGCGTGGGCTGGCTCGTACATGGCGGCTTCGGGCCTGCATGGCCGCCGCGGCGGAGCGACTCTTACCCGGTTTGTTTACTTTCTAGGTCCTGGTCGTGGAGTTTAGTCACGCGCTTCCTGTGCGGTTAATGTGTTTTTAAAGCCGCTGGCTGACGTGTTGACGGCGGACTCGTTTGACGTGCCCACTATTTGTTTGCTAATTCGCACCGCAGATTCCATATTGACTGTAGCCATGCGCAGTCCGCCTGCCAAAATAAACCTGCTGTGTGCTTATTGGTCGCACAACATTCCCGTATGGGACTTTGTGTTTATCAAACCCTCCTTAAAACCGGGCCGCTGTTGTCTTCCAGCTCCCTGCGTTTCCGAATGTGTTATACTTCAAACTTTATACTTAATAAGTCCGTCTACTTAAAGCTATGTTTCTTTTTTTTATTGTACCGACCTTAAGGCTTCCTGAAAAAGTTATAAATACGGCAATATGTGTTTTCTAGATAGGGAAGTGTAATCTCGCATCGAGAAAATGTATAAATATTTCATTTGTTCAGAGCGGACAAACGATAACACCATGATAATAATGATTAAAAAACCCCACCGGTGCCACAGAACAATCATATGAAATACATTTTACTTGATAAATTAATGCCTTTTTTGTTAGATTGATCAGAGCGTTTAGGAACTTTAAATTAATATGCAAAGTAATCCAGCATTTTTTGTAGTTCAAAACACAAACAGGAACTAATTCAGTTAAAAGGTTACTTTGTAATTACAGTAAACAATCAAACATAATTCTTTAAATGTAATGCAAGTGCAAAGTGTGTTGTAGAAATAAGTAATACAATCCAATGAAAATGGTTTCATAGATGAATAGTAATTATTAACGTAAAAAAAAGAAGGGAAAAACTCCATCAATTTCTCCTATTTCAGTGCTGATCTGTGAAGATTTCAACACACAAATAAAATAACAGAAGTTAAAGTAGACTATCGCATCACTTTCAATGGCCCTCTACATAGTGTACATGCTATTTCTTTTTTCGCTTGGAATAAAGATTATGTCCACTTTGCTTTCCTCCTCAGCCATTTTACACAGAGGTGTGGGAGGCACAGAGCAGCAAGATGACTTCAAAGTCGACAGCGGAGATCTAGAAAAATGGAGGTGGTGCTGTGATCTTCATGGCTGCCTCGTTCCCCTCTATTAGTGATATGGATGTGTGGCCACAGAGGCGTGGCCTGCAGACTGTGAGTATGTCGGCGCACGTTTAGCTTTTGTTGCTGTGATACAGTACTTCATCTCTCTGGGGGGAAAATTAATACAAGTCCTTACCTGAGTCCTATTGAAAATCTATCACAAGACATAAAAACTGGGGATTTTAGATGCTTTCTATCTAATCTGACAAAAATAAATTAGGGTAAAAATCAACAGAATGTAAGTAAAAGGAGAAAGTTATATTGTTTCCATTTTAACTTTTCACAAAGATGTGCAACACACACCTCCACTGAGTCAATACTTTCTAAAGACCCATTTGCACTACAGTTACTACTGCAAATATTTTGGTAAATATCTGTTGCTCTTGAAATAATAGAGTTATTTAGTAGGTCACTATTAACGATATCGAAGTGTTCCCCAGTTCTTAGAAATAAAGTAACTCTGTCATAGCAGAAGATTCTTGCCATCCTTTATCCCATCACCTCATAAAGACCTTCGTGAAAAAGATGCTATTGACGAAGTTGGTCAGCAGCCAGTTTGTGGTGATCTGAGGGGTTTCACTCCTTCTGCTTGTATGTCAGATGAACCTTCGGTCTGTATTCACGGCTGAGCAGCAGAGGATCCTGGAACGCTACTATGAGAACGGGATGACCAACCAGAGCAAGGCCTGCTTCCAGCTGATTCTGCAGTGTGCTCAAGAGGCCAAGTTGGACTTCAGCGTTGTCCGGGTAAGCTGGTAGAAATCGCCGGTGAAAAAGTGGGAAGGAAGCAAAACCGCTTGCTTTAATGGAAATAAGTCTAGTTTGTAGAGTAGGTGTGTTTTGCTGATACCTTCGGTAAAGTCTTGTACCGATTCCTTGTTGGCTCGGGTTCTTGAACGGACCCCACGTTTTCTTTCCTGCAGACATGGGTTGGCAACAAACGACGAAAACTGGCCTCTAAGGTCGAGCAGAACGGAAGCGCGTCTCATCCCTTGTCGAGCCACGGAATAGCTGGAGGGCTGCTCTCCGGTCCCGCCCTACCTGGAAGCATGCTGTCCAATCACAGCCTAGCGACGGGGGCGTTGCTTCCTTCTGACATAGCCGCTGCCCGAAACATCCAGAACCGCGTACACCTCCTCCCTCCATCCTCGTCTTTCCCCGCTCTCTCTTCGGCGTCTTCCTCTCCGTCGTCATCCTCACCCCTCAGCAGCGGAAGCAACAACAACAACAACGACGTAATTCTGACTGGGATTTACTCTCTGAACCCCGTCCCCCGCTCTCGACTGAGACCCCAGGGCCCCCAGTCTCAGTCGGATTCCGAGATCTCCATCCGCACGTCTTCGTCTCTGATCAACCAGGCTCTGCAGAGGAGAAACACTTCCACGTCCTCACCCATCCACTCCAAGTTACTGACCCCCTCTGCCACGCTCCCGCCCCTGACGTCTGCCTCAGGTTCTTTAGTCTACACTGCAATCAGGAAGGGCACTTTATCCGTTGGGGACGGGGGGATAAGTGCCGGCGCAGGGCTGGTACCCCACAGCTGGACTAGACAATACGGTACCGTGCAAACTCGCCCTTGGTCGTCGTCTTCACAATCCCCATCTCAGCTTCAGCCCAGACCTCACTCCAACCCCCAACCTCAACCGCCTGCACTACAAAAGCCTCGAGCTTCGCTCCCGGCCCAGAATGCAGGGCCCTCTTCCGAACAAACGCCTCGCATCGAGCAAGTCTTCACCCTGTCGGAGAAGGGCGACCGGGAGCGCCCGGGGCCTGGGCGAGCGTCCGCACCAAGAAGCCAGGAGACCCACAGGCCGACGCCTCACCCTCTGGACGCCGGTCACAACTTCTCCATTGCCATGGAAACGGGAAACGAAGAGGACGAGTGGCTGAGGGAGGAGGAGTTGGCCAACATGGCCGCCCAGACACACATCCACAGGGAGCAGCCGGTGACCAACCCGACGGGAGGCGAAGCGTCCGTCACCAAGGGCAACCGCACTCCTCCCGCCACGGGCTCCAGGCCGGCGGCGCATCCCGGCAACACGGCACTTCAGGGCAGCTACTCCCTCACAGTACAGACCTCACTACCAGGCGAACCCAGCACACAGGTAAGGACAGGTTTCTGTCTCGGGTATCGTTACTCCTCAAAGGGATTTAATGTTATTAACTTGTGTTTTTTAAACACAGCCTCCACTCGGTGTGTCTGCTGCCCCCTGGGTAATCAACAGCTCCAGAAAGAGAACAGTAAGTATTTGTGATCTACTACTGGAGCGTTCCTAAATGAAGGTTTACGGTCTGTGCCATAACAAAAAAAAAATCTTAACTATGCTTTAAAAAGGTTCGACTCCTGATGAAAATGATGTCATTACATCAAGCAGACTGTGACATATTTTCTTCCAGTACTGACTTGTGTTTTGACCCATTCATTTTCCAATATTTTCTGACCACAAGGTTTCCATGGGGATGGTGTGTTTTGTTTTTCCCTCTGTAAATCATTTAAAAAACCATCTGCACAGCTCTTTGTTGGCCTCTTTGTTAAAATTTCTGACAATAATGCGACAAAAACTGAAAAAAAATATAGAGGAACAGCTTTATACAACTTTCTTGAAGTAATATCTTTTTTTAATTTATTTTACCAACTTGACCTCTAGAACGGCTTTACCTCATGTTTTTAGATTGTGGCTCAGTTTAGAAAAAGCAGCTACGTCTGACGTCGTGGATTATTGCCACATACATCCATTTCAGTCTCATCTTTCCACAGGACGTTGCTCCAGATATCTTGTGGTTTGTTCAGATGCAACTTTGGAAGCCCTCAATCTGTCGGCCATGTTGTTTTTAGAGAGAGGAGGCCTTCGTTTTGCAACCGTTTTCTAATAAATCAAACTTGCTCAGTCTTTATGTGCTTACTGTAGAGAGGGGAAAGGAGCTCCCTCAGTCTGACCTCTTCCAGCAGCTGGTCCTTATTTTTTTTAGAATTGTGTGGATACTGTAAGCCTTCCTGCAGTACTGGGCAGCAATCCTTGCTTTTATAAGAAAAATCTAGTCATTTTTCTTGCATTTAGGTGACACCTGATCTTAGGTGTCACAATTTTTCATCTTTTCTTTTAAAAGTTCAAACATTTACTGAGGAGTGGCTACTTCAGTGACTAAAAATGTCTGTTTTTGTTAATTTTGTTAAGAAATTAGATGGTTAAAGGGGAATAAAAAGTACTTTTGTTTGTCTTATAATATGTAGACACCATTTTGAGGCCATTCAACTGGTTTTTTTTGTGTGTTTTTTTCTTGTTTTTGTTCCCTGGTGTGAGAAAGAAGGTTTTCTACAAATTTAAACATTTACTGAGGAAATTTAGATTTAAGTGTCTTTAGTCAGAAGCTTCTTCATATTAGTTGTAACACAGACTGCTACAGGAGAGCCATCGGCATCTACAACAACTCCTTTTAAAGAACCGTGAATAAAATGAGTCAACATTTAATTTCCCTCTGGAATCCATAAAGTATTTTTGAATGGAATTGAAATAAATGTCCAAATATATTGTAATTTTTCAAAACTGCATTTTCAATTTTCTTAATTTAATTTCAATTTACTTCTGGACATTTGAGTGCAAAAATATTAGCATTGAACTGCTTAAATGCTAGCTGTGTGGTAGCATTATAACCTGTAGATTCTACAAATCGTAAAACTGGTCACTTCTGGAACGCTTGTCATTTTTATTGTGCCATATGGCCATTTTATGGATTTATTTTGCCATCTGAACTGAAATTAATTAGCACCTTTTCAAAATCCATTCCTCTTAGAGTTGAAAGGACTAAAGTGGATACGTTAAAACACACTGGTAGCTTTATTTTATTGAAAAATGTAAAAAAATAAAATAAAAATATCTTCCTTTTGTTTGATGTTTTAAGCATAAATATTAAGAACTACTATACCTTACAAGGAGTCCAGTAAGGCAGTCATATTTTAATTCTGAAAGACTGCGTTCATGTCTGGAAGTCAAAAATCCCAAAAATTGATGACTGAAATATTAAAATTAAGTAGATTATGCCATTTAAATGTAAATAAATGTAAAAATCCACATCTTTTATTGAGATTTATAACATTTAACTCCTTTTAGGAATTGCAAGAACCACCAGAGTCTTGAAATCCAAACATTTTTTCTCATTTAATTATATTTTCCCACACTATACCACTACAACAATTTCAATACTTTTTCTAGACTTTTCAAAGCTGCGCCAGATCCCCTTTACCGGTCCGAATCCCGTCTGCTTGTTGCCCCCGCAGCTGCAGGATCGGACCCAGTTCAGCGACGGCGACCTCGTCCAGCTGAAGCGCTACTGGGACCGAGGCATGACCAGTCTGGGCTCGGTGTGCAGGGAGAAGATCGCCGCTGCAGCCAACCAGCTCAACGTAGACACTGAGATCGTCAAGGTAAAGCTCTTCGCTGGAGGGTGAGGCCAAAGAGCTGCGTACGTTTCAGCTCCGGGGATTCCTGACCGTCTGCTCCGTTAGTTTAGATGCGAGGCGTCAGCATGGAGGTCAGCCATTCCTCTGGCGACTTTCCCCCTCCGGCTGCGTCTGCACCGGAAACGTTTGCCCGGAGTCCGAAAAGGCCGAGCTGCATCTTGTTGGAAACACATTTCAGACACAAACTGATTCTATACAGCTGATTTCACGTATTTATATTTTCATTTAGCTTTGGTGCTAAAGTCCAGCTAAAGATGAATGTGAATGTACCAGACAGAACCAGAGGGACGTCTGTGGATTCTCCTGAGCGCCGTCACAAAATTGAGACAAGCAGCTTTTCTGAGTCACACACGTTTTCTTTTTTTTTACTTGTTTACACAAAGTTGTTTAAAAGTCATGCAGTAATATATATCGGGGCCAATGTCGGAATGCTTTTAGGCTAAATATAGTCGGTCTGGATTGGTTCAGACACACGCGCACACACACACACCTACACGGACACACACACCTCCAGCCCTGTGCCTTCTCACTCACAAGGATGTTTGGTGCCAGAAAGGAAAACTGGTGTTGAGAGAGAACACAGGAAGTCTGAGCATTTAGTAACTTTTCTGTTTGGGATGGTTGAAGCGATTCCAATCGATGTGAAAGGAGAACAGTCAGCAAAGTTCCTATGCAGTCAAAGGTTTGACGTTTAGTTTAAGTCGTGTTCAGATTCGGATCGGTTGGAAAAAGGAAATAGATTCTGGCAGAAGGCTTTCTTTCTTTCTTTTTTGTTTTTTTTTTTTCCTTCATTTTTCTCTGTTTTGTTTCTTTCTTCTTTCATCTATTCTTTTATCATTTCTTTCCTTTGTCCATTTCACTTTTTTGTGATTATTCTTTCTTTTTCTTTCTTCCCTCCCTTGTTTCTTTCTTTTCTGTTTTCATTTCTTTCTTTTTCTCTCATTTTTACCTTTTTTGTTATTTTTCTTTCCTCTATTTAGGCCCGAACAGTTAAACGCTGCGAAGACCTACTGTAATCATACTGTTTATGTTTCTTTTATTTTTTGTTTTTCTCTTTCTGTTTTTTTCTCTTTCTTACTTTCCTTCTGTTTTTTTACTTGTTTTTCTTTCTGTCTTTCCCCTTATTCACATCTTTGAAACACTCTAAATTCTGAAAACCAGATTCTGGTACAAATTTGGAGGAACCTCGAGCTCTCAGCTGTCTTTTTTTTTCTTTTTTTTGACCGGATAACGTTTCCTCCCCCCCTACCTATATATTTATTGGTCTGAACATTCCTTCAGTCAATTCCGTCTACATGTTGCCTCGTGTGTAAATATCTTCATGCAGACGTGGATCAGCAACAGACGGAGGAAGTACCGCCTGATGGGGATCGAAATCCCGCCCCCTAAAGGCGGGCCCGCCGTGTTCACCAACCCGTCTCCAGGTAGCCAGTCGCCGGCGGCCGCCAGCCCCGACGAGGATCTCCTCAGAACGCCCGAACTCCCGGATGACCTGACCGACGGCGGCTCGGTCTGCATGTCTGAAGGTGCTGGTTCATCTCCACGTGTGAACTATTGTGTTTGTTTATTTATTTATTTTTTGTACAAACTCTTTACATCTCGCTTTGTGTTCTCACACACAGACGGGACTGTCGATTCACACCACAGAGACGGAGACGATGAAAGTTACACATCCACTGCTGCTCCACTGGCCAATAATGTGGTATTTCATCAGTCACCTGACACTGCAGTAGAAAATTAAACGTTTTCACTTGGAGAGTAATCGCATATTTTATTGGATTGGTCGAAACTTTATATGAGATTGAACGACCAAAGTCTCAGCAGATGTTCACTCTCCTCAAACATTTCCACGTCTTATTGCGTCACAATCACAAACTTCAGTGTCCTTCATTTAGACTGTATGCCATCTATCGACATGAACAGAAAAGAGGATACATGAGGGTTTTCACATTGTTTTTAAATGAGAAAAGCACATCTGCTGAACCATTGGCCGTTCTTCCTCGCAAAACAACTCGAGCTCCACTGTCACCGATACCAGATTAAAAATTTCTTTCATTATCAGGACCAATACTGATCCTGATATTAATATCGGATCGGTGCGTCTGTGCTGTGATCTGAATCATTTCTCCACAGCTCTCTCTGTATTTTGTGGTCGTTTTTATGAAAGCAACCGATTGCAAAAGAAAGACGGACGAACGCAAACGCCACCTTCTTCCTATTTCTTTGTACGGAAACGAAAAATGATTACTTCCGTTTGCAACTAAGCGATACTTTGTGTGAGTCCGTCACATAAAAGTCCCATTAAAACGAGCCATTGATTGTGGCAAAACGTAGCAAAACGTGGAAAAGTTCTGCTTGCATAGAAACATTTGCAAGGTCTTTAAAGCTTTCATCCAACACACCTTATCGGGTTTTTTTGTTTGTTTTTTTTTAGTAACCAGATAAGAACACATTCTCATTTTCAACGACCTGTTCAGAAAACCTTTAAACATCAAACGGTGGAAAACAGAATATCATAAACAGAGAAAAAAATAAAAGTACTGACTAAATGTAGTGTAATGCACATGATAAGACAACAGTTTTTAAGAAGAGGGTCTTCTGCGATGGGTCGGTTTATCCGATCTGTGTGTTTGGCAGAAGATCGAAGTAATCGACGAGGACGAAGAAGCTGATGAAGATGGCGACTTGATGGTGTCGGACCTCGAGCAAATGCAGAACCTGCTGGAATTTAAGGTGAAAACTTTTTCACGCTGACCTAACGAGAGGTTCTGCACGTTTCTGTGGCTCAATAAAAAAACAAGAAGCTGATTTAAAAGAACTGTTTGTTTATGGAACCCTTCTTCTCTTTCAGCACGAAGAAGTGCAGTTCCTAGAGAACGAGCTAGAGAACCAAAAACAGAAATACCAGGAGCTCGCTAACTTCACAGAGAGCCTGCTCAGCGCTGTGAGGGACAACGACCTGGAGAGACAGAAGGTGCGTTTCGAAATGTTCAAATTCGAAAAGTAACAAAACCCGTCCGACATTTCCAACCTGACGCCTGCTGGATGTACGTGCGTAGGAACTTTTGGCCAGCCTACCTCAGACGTCAGACCAGGACTGGGACGAGACGGCGGAGAGGAACGTCCAGACGGATCCGACGCCCGACCACAGAACCCAGACGGACGGCTCGGCTCAGGCTGGGGAAAAACTCCAGCCGGTCGACGCAAACCAATCCCGCTCAGCAACCGAAGTCACCGAGCCCTCTGCATCAGAGGAGGAAGGGACAGAACTGAAGTGACTCTGCACTCGTACGAACGGTCAGCACTCAGAGACAGAGAGAGGCGGGGTGTAGGCTGATGGTTAGCGGTAAAATCCATGCACAGTGCCTGTGGGCTGATGCTTCACTATGACTGTTGGGCTGAACAATGCCTTTTATTTTATTTGATTTTTTAACTGCATATCATTCGCCTTGCTCTGGCCCAGTCTGGAGAGAACAATAAATGACCTCTAACCTAAACATGTTGGCCTTTTTTTCTTATGTCAGTCTGGAAACACCCACCACACTTGAGTGATATTAACCTTTTGTTAGAAAAACTTTTTTTTGTAGCTTACTGGTTCAATCAAACTGAAACTGCAGAAGTGAAGTTTATTTATTTATGTAGCATCTTTCAGCAACAAGGCAGTGCAAACTTCTTTACACCATAAAAGTAAGATTTGATTCTAAGTTCTGTCTTTTCGACTCTATTCAAGTCTGGAATGGCGTCTAAATGCAGATCCAGACACGTTTATTGGTTGGCTGATGCCTCTAGGTTTTCAAACTCCTATTGGTCCTTTGGAACAGTGATAGGATCCCCCGTCATAGTCAACAGTGATGAAAAGAAGGTGCTTAAATCCACATATTTATCCTTTTTCGTCATTCCAAGTCTGTTGCCACAAAGATCCAGTCTTACCATCATGTGAGCAAATGACATACTTCCTATTAAGTTCAAATCTAAACTCCTAAGGTTTAGATTTGTGACCATGGAACATCAAAATGTTACCCCAGTGTCCCTCAAGAAGATTTTTCTTTCTTCCCTTACCATCCAACTCAACTTGAACTGCAGCAAGTTAAACTTGTTTCATGATTCAAAGGCGTTTTAATTATCACTGACTATAAACACTGGTAGGTGGAGGCAGGTTATGTGAATATAAAGATTGACACAAATCTTGCCTCACTCGAATGACATGTTTTCTAGTGTTTTTCATTTTTGAAGAGCAGCTTAGAGTCACTTTTAGACCGCACAGAAACAGGAAGTGAATAAAAACTGATCAGCCTGAAGAATTTCTAAATGAAAACAATGGCATATTTTAACAGATTTATCCAGTTGGAGATTATGCTGAATAAAATATACATTTATTTTAATATTTTAAGTTCACAAGTTTCCACAACTATGTCCCTCAGCATCAGAGCCGAAACAGTCATTTGTTTTCAAACGCAGACCTGCAGTATTCAGCTTGTCCCCGCACTTCATTAGGCTGCTGGTGGGAGGGACGCAGGGCTGGAGAGGGAAAGTGGATGAGCCTTAAAGCCTCTTACTTCCCACCTGAATTAGGTGTGGGCGACTTTACGCTGCGTCCGCTTTGAAACAATCAACTCGCACAGCTCGGAACCGTGGGAACCTGTCGAAATCTGCGTCAGGAATTCGTGAGACTCCTCGCGTGTCACGGCGGGGCGACTTCCATTTCAGTCGACAACCAAGACGTCCGTCCAACCGGATGTGTGCTGTGTGTCATTCACAGCGTGTGACACACAGCACCGAATCCCCCCCGCAGCAGCAGCAGCAGCGGCGGCGGCGCATCCACGCTCCCCTCCTCTCAGTCTGGAGAGCTGCTGCTCCGCTTTGGACTGGGGGAAATCCTTAACTGAGCTGCGTCATAATATACGTCAATAAACTCTCATTCACCGACGGTCAGGTACCACAGTAGCCGCCATATTCGCATCTCCATGGCAGGGTGAGCGGTGCTCTCTGCGAGCTTATGATCGGCAACACCAACACTTTTCCCCCCCGGCGTCGAGCTCGCGTCCCTTCCCAATAAGCGGTCCGCAGCCACTCGAGCCTGGGCATCCGGACAGCGAAGCAGAGCAAGCCGCGCGGACTTCCACGGAGAGGGGAAGGCATGCAGCGTGGAGAGGGGGTCTAGGTCGACTACGATGCCTTAGACTTGGAGAGAGGAATCCTGGCACAAGATGGAGGTAAACAGCGTTAGCAGCGAGGTGAGTGGACAAATGCGTGCTTTGCATGCCAATCTTATCGGCGTTGTTTTTAGCGCTGTGACGTCCAGTGGAGTTAGCCGTGTTTGTGCTGGTGCTGGCGTCACGATTTGCAGCGCACTGTGATGCATGCTAATGCGTTAGCCCGGGCTAACAGCTGGTTATATTTAATCCAGTCGCTCCGACGCCGCATGTTCGTTTCACGACAGTCTGTTTGGACTTTCACGGATACTTTTTAACTTTGTGCACCAGCCGCGGTTTTTATCCATTCAAACAAGGGCTTCGTTTTGGCATTTGTTGCTCTTTTAACAGCTCTGGGGGAGTTTACTTCATAGCTAGCATAGCGCATTTAGCATTAGCATTTGCTAGCTTGTTGACTAATTTCTTGTTGCCTTGAAAGTTGGTGACAAGTTATGAACAAACCCTGTCACATAAGTAATTACGGGTTAATTAAGTGTGTCATTTATATAAAATAAACTTTTTGACCCTGTTTCTGAGTTTGCTTGTTTGTTTGTTGTTTTTTAGTTTGCGGTTCTGTCCGGCATTTAATCAGACTGCTATACAACTTTAGCGTTGGTTTGTCTACAGGAATTAAATCGATATCAAATAATGCCGAGATTATATGAATATATGAAACTGTTACAAAGAATTATAGCATTTTAAAGTCATGTGTGAAATCATGGGGATTTAAAACAAAAGTCAGCGCTTCCTCAGTTAAAAATCAGAAACTGCCTATTGGTTATCTCAGGAAGATGAACCAGTTTTTAAGTCTAACCTATAATTTAAGGCAATTCTTTTGAGTATCTTTAAAATAATCACGATGAGACAGCTTTTTCCAATTGTGACTAAAACTAGTTCAATATAATTCCACATGCAGTAATTTAATTGAAGTCTTATTTTATATTTCACTGGTGACTCCTAAGAACATGTTTAAATCCAGGCCATGTCTCAAGTTTGGTTTGTTTTAGTGTCTGATTACATAGTTTTTGAAGATAAGGAAGGTTTCCAAGTGAAGCAGAACCATCTCCACAATCCTCAACCTGCTTATCTGAGGGATTGTTCTTCACACCTCAAGTAGTTTCTGACTCACTGACTGATGGTGAGAGGTTTAAAGTCACATTATGATTAAAGCAGTTTCTTCCATTCTTTCTTTAACCATAATCGTCTGCTTGTTACAGTTGAGGAGTCGAAGGTTTTCTGTTCTTTGTTGTGTTTTCTTTAAGTATCTAAAACGTTTCCTTAATCCTCAAGGCAAATTCAGATACAGATAAGTTTTTACTCTGATAAGCTAAGCTAACTATTCCCACTATTTTTGACCTTGGAACCAAAAAGTTACAAGTTGCACTAATCTGACTTCATAAAAATCACATACTGGTCAGAAACATATTATTTTATTATGTTATGGATGCAAGACTACTACAAGTTTACTACAGATAAGAGGAAAAGTTGCACACTTTTCCTCTTATCTGTCAGCTCTCAAAATAACAAATTAAATAAGTGATCAATTCATTTGTAGTTCCTACAGTTTTGGAAAGTAAATTATTTTATAGTCATAAAATCTGGATAGGTATAGAATATATTGTGGAAAAATGTTTACCACTTTTCTATTATCTTAAGAGAAGTATCTGAATTTTTTTTTTATTAATTTTTTTATGTCCAAGTTATCATTACTGAAATTTTTTATTCAGGTTTACATAACAAACGCTTGACAGAAAGGGTTGCAAATATAGTCTTTGAATTTCATCATATTACTTTTGCAATAACATTAAAAATTATGATCAGCTATTTCTTACCAATTTTTTAATTAAATGTATGACTGTGACTGCACCCCATAAACACTAATGCAGCTTTTGAGAAAAATTCCCATTTGAAATGGTTACTTAAAAACAAACCACCTGATTGATGTCACAAAGTTCCACACAGCAACTGCAATTAATCATATTTTCCAGTTTGCTGATTTGTATTGATGCTCAGATGGAACAATCAGTGAAAAAAAGGAGAAAAACATTTCTGGTAATACTGTCAGTATTTCATCACTGATTTCAATTTAGAGATATGATTAATTCTAAATCTCATTATAAGAAGCATAACTATTTTGGTCAATTTTGTTACGTGCAAAATAAAAATGTCTCCTTCTCTGATCCAGTGTATGAAAATCCATCACCGTTTTTAGTGTGTAGCTTTTAATTGAACTTTGTCCAGAAGCTGGAAATAAATAACGAACAACTACCAAATGTAAAAAATATTTTAAAAAATACTACTGGATAAATGGATCACTCCTGTTTATATATCAAAGCATTTGTCCGAAACTTACAGTAGATGCATCGTTTAATAAGTGACTTTTCATTATTTTAGCCAATCACTGATGACCTTTGGGGCTTAAATCTCTGTTAGACTTTTAAAAGTTTGACCCTAATAACTGCAGTGATTCACTTATATATGACAGATCACTTTTCTATTCTGAACTTGTGAGTGTTAATCCTCTTCATTTCACTTCGTATCACTTTTGGCTTTTATTTATCTTTCTGAATTTAAGATTAGATGTGTTTGCGATGGTTTTTCAAGGGGGGCTGAAAAAGGCTCGCCTCGGCTCGGCGCGCTCAGTGTGGGCTGTGAGCCGCGATGAGCCACAGCAAAGGTGTGGGAGTGAATGTGAACGTGTGAATTATGACACAAGCGTTGCCCTGGCTTTTTGTCCGGGCCTGGATGTTTACATCTTAACCGGTCGCACAAAGGTGGTTGTTGTTGTTTTTTCTTCTTCTTCTTTCCTATTTGGAGTCTATTCAGCGCCTCGCCGGGCTCAGACGGGTTCACCTTTTAATAATCTGGATGTTTGTGCCGTTGTGGCTGAAACGTGCTCCGCTGGCCTCCGTTGTGTTGGATGCACAAGTGTGTGCCGGTGGCTCCGCCCACTGAGTGGGCTTGCGTAGCGGCTATGACTCATTCTCCCTCTTCAGAGCCTTGCTGGAATTCAGGCACACAAAACACACCGGACTCAATACACAATGCTGGGGTGAAATGTTGACGGTGATATTATTCTGGTAGAATTTTCTTGTTTTTGATTTTCATCCAGCTCTTGATTTGTTGTGTTTATTTCTTAAATAAATCTTTTTTTTTTTCTCAGTGAAGAAAGGAGACATGAAACAGACTCCCGCCTTCTTGTAAATATAAGTAAACTAAAGCAGAAAAATAAAACTCCCCTGTTTTCATCGTTGGCAGAAGGAGCTGCATCGAGTCGAGGCCGAACGCCGGTCAGAGGTTGTTGTTTTTGCGTTGGCTGGGGATTAAGCCAGAATGCTAATACCGAGGGGCTTTACGGGGGCCGGACAAGAGCCAGACAGCTGGGCCAGATTAAAGTATGGGCTCCATACTGTTTGACAACAAATACAGCCTCGGTTCTGAGGAGTTAGAAGCGCGGCCGTATCGCATGTGACTCATCGATTTCATCTGTTCAATCTTCCATCATGCGAGTGGGCGTGCGGCAGCTGCAGTCATATTCTCGCCCCCGACGGGGGAAAAAAAAAAATACAACGATGAGCAGGCTTTGAGAAGTCGTCCGCTGCTGTCGATGGGGCTGATGAGTTTTTTCTGCTGATCTGGCCGCAGGTCAATG
Organism: Micropoecilia bifurca; assembly: GCA_903067075.1. Lineage (NCBI taxonomy): Eukaryota > Metazoa > Chordata > Actinopteri > Cyprinodontiformes > Poeciliidae > Micropoecilia > Micropoecilia bifurca. Next base: position 16,645 of record CAEGAF010006369.1, read on the forward strand.
GACATCAGATCATGGACGAGCCCATGGAGGAGGGAGAGTCTTTCTCACACTGTGTAAGTAGCGGCGGCGTACCTTGCAACCCCGCGTGTGCGAGCGTTCTCGTCTCATCCCGACATTGTCCGCGCAGGAAGACGCGACGTATAAAGAGATTCCCATCACCCATCATGTGAAAGAGGGCTGTGAGAAAGCGGATCCGTCTCAGTTTGAACTTCTTAAAGTCCTCGGTCAGGGCTCTTTTGGCAAGGTAAGGAGAGTAATCGAATGCTTCTGTCAGGGCCGACGTCTGCCTCCCTGTTTGAGTGTTTTCTCTTTTGCTTTCAGGTGTTTCTCGTCCGAAAGATCGTGGGTCCAGACGGCGGACAGTTATATGCAATGAAAGTACTAAAAAAAGCATCTTTGAAAGGTAATGCTGTGTTTACCGTATTGCAGCATAAAAAAGAAGTTGACTTTCGTTGATTTTTCTTAGTATGTTCTGTTCGTCCCTCCAGTCAGGGACAGAGTTCGCACTAAGATGGAAAGAGACATTTTAGTGGAAGTTAATCATCCCTTCATAGTGAAATTGCACTATGGTAAGAAACAGACAAATATACACTCATAAGAGTAAAGCTGGTCGGCTCTGTCATGGGAGAAACTTAAGTTCACTCTAACTGTTCACCACCTTTAGCAATAGCAACTTGAAAATGCAGATTTCTGCTTAGTCCATAGATAAATATCTGGGAAAACGGAAACGTTTTTATGCATTTTCATCCACTCGAAAACAATTGACCTTTAGTTTAACATCACCAAAAATGATTATTTATAAAAACTGGAAATTTTAGTTTTACTGTTGTACAACTTGTGTGTGTAAATCAGAAAATTTAGATTTATGGTTTGCAACAAACATTGTGCTAATATATCAATAGGCTTGCTTTCGACATTGTCTTGTGTTTTATTAACTTTATGTTCAAAAATTCTATTTAAAAAGTAGTTCAACCTATTTTTCTGTTCAATTCCCAACAGGAAATCATGGTTGTTTTGAAGCAATCTGATTGGCTGATGTAGCTTTGTGCTACACTGCCCCCTATGGGTGTGGCACGCTTAAAACACTCAGGCGTATTTGTGCAAGCTCATGTGGATGAAAACTTTTCTGAAAACATGTTTTTGTTTTTTTAAAGCAATGTGGCAGATAAATTTGTTTTCATAAAGACACTTAAGGCTATAGACAGACATACAGAGTAACGCAGCAGGATCCCCCAATTATAGTTGTTTCAGCCTTAAATTTCATTCAAGGTGGCATCAGAAAGGTCTTAAAAAAATCTTAAATTTAACTTAATGAAACCTGGAAACACACTACATCTAGTTATTGGCTTTTGAGCAATTTCTCTGAGCCTGGTATTGTCTGAAATTTGAATTAAAGAGTAATGCTGGACTTCAGCTTGTTTGGGAAGCTGTTGCTGGAGTCCTTGGCAACAGGAATTACTTCATGAAGATCACTGCTGTTTTCTTTCCTACTTGGCATTCTGTTAAGAAACATGTGCTTCAGAAAGATCAAACCAAGAAGCCTAATACATTTGATCCGCAGCACTCGGATGAATACTTTCAGATTCAGATTAAGTTTTTCCCATGACTGCTAACATTCATTGACACTTTTCATATCGTTTTCAGTATATTTCATTAAAATATTATGGAGGCTATTGAACACTTCAGTTGATATTTTTGTATTTATTTATTTTCACCTCTGCAGCCTTTCAGACAGAAGGGAAATTGTATTTAATACTGGACTTTCTCAGGGGAGGGGATGTATTCACTCGCTTATCCAAAGAGGTAAGCTCATTCATAAATATCTGTATTTACTTTTAACGTTGCTCCGTTTTCTGATTAAGCCTGCTTACAAACTTTTGTCTTATTTTATTCTTTTACTTTTCAAGAAAAACAAGAAAGAATTGTGAACAATACATGTTTATTTCCAAGTCATGTTTGTGTAAAATCAGCAGATGCCTCGATGCTCATCCTTAAACCCAGAGGAGTTTAGATGACAGCTACAAATTGAGCTGCTGCAGATTTAGCGTGCTATGCTTCTTCTTTTTTTTTTTTATCATTATTATACGAGCGTGAGTCCTGCCAACTCATTTGTCCCTGACTGCTTTTCTGACTGCTCGTACTTTTTCAAATCATGTCTTTGAAGCAGACTCTTGTTCTGGGCACGTAGATATGTGTTTACATCAGCAGACGCTGGTTACTTACCAGCTCAGCACAACGCTCTCCTGATGCCTTTTTCAGCTCTCAAAAAAACGAGCATCCACTCTCCAGATTGACCTCGTCTTACAAACAAAGCGGCGGCGCCTCTCTGAAATGTCGATGTTGTGACCGTGTTGCCTGTTTTACTGCTCAATGTTGAATTTGTTTGTGTGTTTTCACTCTTGCTGCTGAATTTCTCCTTGGAGTTCAGAGAGTAAATCTTTCCAGTTCTTATTAGGTTATGTTTACAGAGGAAGATGTGAAATTCTACCTTGCAGAGCTGGCTCTGGCCCTCGACCATCTGCACAACCTGGGCATAGTTTACAGAGATCTCAAGCCAGAGAAGTATGAATGATTTCTGGCCTGTTTGCATGTACACAGCACCTGAACTGCACCACATACCCATTATACTGGCTTACATGTCTCAGATTACTGATCATTTTACTTGAAAGTGTTTGAAATGTTGTATTTGGAAACTGTTTCAGTCTAGAATACTTGTATGTTTATTATTTGTTACATATGTTTACTTTTTTTTGATTTATTTATTTTGGTTGATTAAATTATTTTACTCAGATTTTTTATCTTTATAGTGAATATTTGTTCTGAGTATTTAGTGCCAGTGGGAATTTTGCTAACACTAGTCAAAGGCCTTTTATGTCACGTTATTATACTATTAAAGTTGTTTTCTCAGAATGCAACGATGACGCAGTGCGTAACTTGAAACGATTGAAAAATGAAATCAAGTAAAGTTTTCGACATATGGTTAGAATTCTAGATAAAGAATCACATACATTAAATCACTGCTACTTACTATTTGATGTTAGCAGCTTTTGCAAAGTTAATGGCTTTAATTCTCCTTGAAACTGAACCAGTAATGGTAAAGTTAACTTTGTTGTTCTGTTTTTTTTATTATTATTATTTCAGGTTTTCTCTGTCTCTATTTCTCTATATCTATTTTTATGTCTATACCTGTCAATCTCTAAATAATTTGAGGTTATGTAGAATGCCACAACAGTGAGATACAGAATATGTCAGATGTATTTATTAATGATGTCAGAATCAGGAGACGAGACTCTACATGTTGGCATTGGAGGGTTTTTATGTTGTTTCCCTCTCCATCCATGGAGGCATGTGCTAGTTTTCTTTCTGTCACAACGAACAATTAGTCAATTAATTGCATGCATGATAAATTAAAATGAACCGTTTCCAGTTTGATCATTGAAAGGGAATTTTGTTCACAAATTTAGAATCTTTATGGTTTTGGTTATATCTGTCTTTTTAAAATGATTACTATTTGATTTAGTGATTTCTGTTGTCATGTTTTATTTTGGATATTTAAATTGCCTTCCAGTTCTGGAGTTAAGTGTTATTTACAAATTTAAGTTTTAGTCTTTGAGAGTGGAAACTTGGATTAAATTTTTTTACTTTGTGTGATTTGTAAGAAACTTGTAATGGATTCAAACGTTTGCATCCAGCTTTAAATTTTAACAATTTCCCAACTTATTTGTTATATATTGACTCCAGGATGAAAAACTTGGATTAAAAGTCTGCAAGCTAGTGATAAAAAGACTTATAATGATCTTATATTGGTGCCATTTTCAGCAGAAAAAGTTAGTTTTTATTTTATTTTCTTTTGATGTGAGTTGAAGTGTAGCTCTATGATCTGTCAGAACTCTGCAAAAAAAAAAACCTCAACTTCGAGGTCTGCTGTGTGTCAAGAGTTTTACACAAAAGGAAACGGCGTGTTGTTTCTTAAAAGCTTCTCCTGAAAAATGGATGTTTGAAGCTGAACTGTGTCGTAACTTCTCTTTCAGCATCTTACTCGATGAAGCTGGACATATAAAGTTAACAGGTACGTCGTTTTGAACTCCGTATGTGTAACAACTTGTTTGGAAGTGTTTATCATCTGTTGCTTACATTGGCAATTGTTACTTTTATAAACACTGCATCAACTCTGTTGGTGTGAAATATTATCCAAGAGCTAATGCAGATTTTATCCTGTTGGTAAAAAACTAAATCATATCTTGTTTTTATCCTTATTTTATTTTCTTTCTGTGCAGACTTTGGCTTGAGTAAAGAGTCAGTAGATGCTGATAAGAAGGCGTATTCCTTCTGTGGTACGGTGGAGTATATGGCCCCTGAGGTGGTCAACAGAAGAGGACACACGCAGAGCGCAGACTGGTGGTCTCTGGGAGTACTTATGGTGCGTCAGCTCGCCAGAATCGCTTCATGACTTGATGTGTTTTTACTACCTTCACATTAATATTCCACACAAACGTGTGATCCGTTTCACTTTTTATGAAGTTACAACCGCAGAAATCAGGAAAATAACCCTAAACATTATTAACATTCGGTCTGGGCGATATGACTTAAAAATAAAATCAGATTTCTTTTTTTTTTTTTTTAGGCCAAATTCTATTGGATTTTTTTCCTTCCTCACTTTGTTGTTTGTTTCTTTTTAATAAAAATATTTTCAAATAGTAGCTTTTATTTCAATCATCTCTTTTGTGAGTTGTATGAAGCAGTATTAGTCACGTGAGATAATTTTTATTTCTAGTTACGAGAATGTAGTCAAAATAATAGCAGAATAAAGAGGTTTTTTTTACAAAAACTTGAAAAGAAGAGGGAAAAAAGGGATTTTATCAGGGAAAAGATGCTTGGATAGATTTATCAAGATCCAACGTAAGCGGCTCAATTTCCTGCAGTTCTTTCTTCACAATAAACTGTTTTTTGTATGATTGTTTTTAAAAATCCTACCAGTGATAATAATTTGATGCTGATGTGTTAAAAGATTTATTTCCTTATTTGTAGAAACACTACCAAAATACAACTTCTCAGCATTTTAGTTTTTTTGACAGTTTTCATGTTTGTGTTCTCATAAAATTCTGACTTTATTTTTATTATTTAAACTCATATTACTACAACTTTATTGTGGTAGCACTATCCCTTTATTCTTTTAATTTAAAGAAAAAGGCAGCGGCTTCTTCTGTCATAGAGTCGACCTGAATTAAAAGTCCAAACAAATGGAAGCTGTAAAACATGTTTTTTCAAACAAGATGGTGGTTCTGGGTTGTGCTGACATCATTCTGAACTGTGGAAACCCACGTAGTGTGTTGGTGGTGGGGTGGGTAGAAGTACAAAATGTCCAAAAATGAAACCTTCAAAAAAATTTAATCAATGGATTAAATTCAATTATCGGCCGGTCTGTAAACATGCAAAGAAAACGTTCTCTTTTTGTATCCATTTTACATTTATGCGCTACTTTTTTACTGGTCTGTCTCGTCAAATCTCAAAAAAACACAATGAAGTTTGTTGTTTTAAAGTGACAAAATTAATATTTTGTAAATTTTAAAAAAAATTTAATTCTAGTTTTTAAATGTTTACTTGCAGTTTGAGATGCTAACGGGGACGTTACCTTTCCAAGGGAAAGACCGGAACGAGACCATGAACATGATTCTCAAGTGAGTCCCTCCACGTGTCGCGCTCCCACTTGCGTAACGGCACATTGTGAATGTGTGGAGTCTGTAGGTAGCGAACCTTGGTTGCCTCTTCTCGTTGCCTCTCTCGTTGCCCACGTTCACTTGTTGCTCCGTGTTTCTCTTCCCACTCAGAGCTAAGTTGGGAATGCCACAGTTCCTAAGTTTGGAAGCCCAGAGTTTGCTGCGAATGCTGTTTAAACGCAACCCTGCTAACAGACTGGGTAAGGAGGCCGACTGTTGACACAAAGCTGTTATCTGCAGGTTGTTGACTATTTAGCATCCAAGTAAAACAACATGCAGACGACCAGAGAGAGAGAAATGAAGAAAAATAGATATAAAAGCAGGTCTTATAATAATGAATTCAGGTTAACTGAAATAAAATGATTTGTGTCTTTAGGGGCCGGACCTGATGGAGTGGAGGAGATCAAACGGCACGCTTTCTTTTCCACCATTGACTGGAATGTGAGCACACACACACACACAGTCGTGTTTTCATCGCTCGTGGGGACTTCACATTGACTTCCATTAATTTCTACAGCCTAAACCTAACCATCACAGACCTAACCACTAACCCAAAAACAACAATTTTCCCTCATGGGGACCAAGAAAAGGTCCTCACAAGGAGAAATGGTCCCCATAACCCGACATTGTAGAGATAGGTTCCCATAAGGCTCTAAAAACCTGGTACACACACACACACACACACACACACACACACATATTCATGTTTCTCACAATCCCACACAGACGAGCACACACACCACTCCGCAGCTTCTGTTGAGGCTTCACACCTTCCAATCGTTTGGCTTCATAACCAGTGCCCATCAGTCCTGGCCACAGGAGCTAATTTTGCGTGTGTGTGTGTGGGAGTCTGGGCAGCAGTCCAGTTCTCGCTGTGCGTGCGCTAATAGCCCTGTGTGAGCGTTTAAGAGCCGACGGGACGCTATTGGCCGGTGTTAGTCGTTCAGGGGATTGAAGGGGGTTAATCTGCGAGAACGCTTGACTCCTCTTGAACGCTTGTTCTCACTCTCCATCCAGCATGTGTTAGGGTTTGGGTTTTGACTTGTGTTAATGTGTGTGTGTTTCCATCCAGAAACTGTTCAGAAGAGAACTCCAGCCCCCGTTCAAACCCGCAGCTGGTAAACCGGACGACACTTTCTGCTTTGACCCCGAGTTCACTGCAAAAACGCCTAAAGGTACACGCATCCACATTTTTTATTTGTTTATTTTTAAACGAGAAGGCGCTCCTGTAGCCATGGAAACGGTTTTACCGTGTGACGGGTGGTTTCCGTGTGTTCAGACTCCCCGGGCATCCCACCCAGCGCAAATGCCCACCAACTCTTCAAAGGCTTCAGCTTCGTCGCTCCGGCTCCGATGGACGAGAACAAGAGCTCCCCGCTGCTCAGCATCCTCCCCATAGTTCAGGTGAACAGCCACAAATCCTCTGTCACACCTTGGCTTGAGTAAGCTGCACTGCAAGAAGCACAAGATCCCAGTAAAAATATTTCACTATACTATAAATAAGACAAAATTAACTTAGAATTAACTTTTCAGCAAGAAAAATGAGCTTGTTTTAGGTTAGTAATTCCTTAGTATTGATGAAAAAATAGTAGTTCCATTGGCAGATTAATTCACATACAAGATATTTTATCAGCCAGTGGTATTAGTTCTTTTCATCAATACTAAGGAATAATTTTCTTAACTTTTCAGCAAGATATAGGAGCTTAATTGTCATTTCAAGCGTAGTAGGATATCTGCCATAGAAACTGGAACAAAAATACTAGGTAAGATATTGTGTTTTTGCAGTGTAGGAAACATTTGCTAGTAACAGTAATTACAGTAGTCTAGCAGCAGAACAATGCGTTGATTTCCATTCAAATCTGAAAAGTGTACTTTGCAGATTCATCCAACTCTCGAGTCAACACTCCCTGTCTCAGCATTTTTTTATTTTTAAATCTTGGCAATGATTTTCAATTGGATTTAGGTTTGATCTTTGACTAGGCCATACCAACGTATTAATATGTTTTGACCATGACTCTGACTGCATGTTTGGAATCATTGTCAAGGCATCACGTTCTAAGCTCTATTGAGGTTGTTTGTTGCGTGATTGTTACAGAACCGAGCCCAGCCCATTAGAACATTTCTAATAAATGATTAAAATTGTGCAATGAAGACAATTCAAAGGATGAATTCAATTAGGCTGCTGTAGTAGAACAGCAGCCGTGTTTCCATTATGATATTCAAATAATGTAAATAAATAAATAAATTTCCAATTGCTGTGTTTCCCGTTAGATAAGAATTCACACGTGGATGTGTTTGTTCACGCAATGAGTCGTTAAAAATCCTGTCTGTTTGTAACAGATGTAAACTCATTAGATATCCTCATCATTTTTTCACTCATCAGTCATCAGAGGACCGTTGGTATCTTATATCCAGGCATTGGAGCGACTCCTCCCTTATCCTTGGTAGTGGCTGCATGCATCTAAATCTAAACTTCACTGCCGTCCGTCCATCTGTCTGTCCGCCCGCTGCAGGTGCACGGGGGGTCAACCAAGTTCTCCGATCTGTACGAGCTCCAGGAGGACATCGGCGTCGGCTCGTACTCCATCTGCAAACGCTGTGTGCACAGGGTTTCTGGAGCTGACTATGCTGTGAAGGTAGCATTTCCATGACTCGTTTTTACTCAGACTCTTCTGTAATGGCATCAATGCAATCAGTGTTTCCAGGAAGCTGCTTCAGTGAGTGCAAATGTTTGAAGCTCATTGTAGTCGAACCTGTGATGTTGAATCTGGTTGGACCACCAGCAGAGGGCAGTGTAGATTTAATTTTGCATTTGTTTTTTATTTGAATTTGCTTGAAGAAAATGTTTTTTTTCCTAGCCTTTAATTTAACACTTCTGTTTGTCTTTTGTTTCCCTCCAGATCATTGATAAAAGCAAGAGGGACCCGTCAGAGGAGATAGAAATCCTGATGCGATACGGACAGCACCCCAACATCATCACTCTGAAAGATGTCAGTAACAATTACCTGTGAACGTTCAAGCATTTGAACCAAAATCTAGATTTAAATAAAATAAAGCAATCTCCTGACTGACGTGTGTGTGTGTGTGTGTGTGTGTGTGTGTGTGTGTGTGTGTGTGTGTTTGTGTGTGTTTGTGTGTGTGTGTGTGTGTGTGTGTGTGTGTGTGTGTGTGTGTGTGTGTGTGTGTGTGTGTGTGTGTGTGTGTGT